>JAWPHD010016353.1:0-50355 GCA_037043455.1 Cyrtodaria siliqua
CCGGCCCCTTATCACAATATACTTTTAAATTATCTAAATAAGCTTGCAATTCATTTGGCGTTTCTCCAATTAAAACCATATCGTCTGCAAAAAAGCAACAATATTACCGTGATGTCGTTTATACTACGGCCAGATGTATTACTATCCTGTAAAAACAATTCAAGATCTTCTATAAGCAGAGAAAACAATAACGGCGAGATTGCCTCCCCTTGTCTTAGACCAATTTCACATTCGGAAAAAAACGGAGAATGAATTACAGCTTCGTGCACACGATTTAACTTTCATGTATACCATTTATAGTCAAGACCCATTTTTAGAAGTACGGGCATTTCTGTTTTATTTTATCTAACATACTTTTTTAACTTTAACATAATTTGAAGGTGCTGATGCCGAAAAAATATGTTGGACGTCATGAAAATGTCGTTAAATAGGTCAAAGTGGCGATTCAAAATGGCCGCCAAAATAAGATCAATTTTGCTCCTTATTTCACACTTTAACAAGGCATTTGGTAACAATTACTTAAATGGGTATATGATAGATTAGAGTATGAATTGAAAATGTATTGACATAATTTTTTATTGAACATAATTAGTAATACGCATGCGCAAACAATTTTATCACATAACACAGTGATGCATATTGAGTTGTGTTTAATGTTGCTTTGATTTGGAAATGCGCTGGCTTTTATTCATGTCATTGACAGGATTTGGAATTCTGAATAAACCGTTTGTGCTAGATGGACGTTTGTTCATTCCTACGAAGTCTCCTGTATTTAAAACGGGTCGTTTTACAAGGGGCCAATGCATTAGCTTCTTATACGAAGAGAGGTTATAAACAAACGTCAAGCTCTCTATCCTATCATGAAACGTGAAGAAATGTGAGAATGGTGAGAGAGAAATTATTTATAAATGGACAGGAATATAAGCAGGATTAGGGATGTCAATTTGAGGAAGATCTTAAATTAATTTCTTGGAATGTATATGGTTTAAAGAGAAAATTGGGAGATGTAGAATATTTAGATTTTATTTCTCATTATGATGTTATTTTTCTTTGTGAAACCTGGACTAGAAAAAATGAATGGTTTAATGCTGAATAAAATTATGTTATGTGAAATACAGAGTAGCTTCACTCTAACACACTGTTCGAATATAATGATGGTCAACACCCTAGGCGTTAAACAATGGATATATGATACATTTTTTTCCTTAGAACATAACAAACAAAACGATAACTGTGAAACTCAATCACATGTCCGAGCATTATGACGGGTGATAAATGTGAATAGCGACTGCTTTCTTGGAAATGTCATGGTTAAATTAAAACCCTTATTTTTGCCCAATGCAAATTAACTCAATTATTCCTATCTTACCTGGGTTTATAAACACAATCTTAATAACAATTCATAATGCCCGCAATATTTGCAAACTTGAAACTACAATAAACTCTCTTAAAATTTAAATCAACCATACATCATCCTAACATCTTAATAATTGCAAGTATTTAAATACTACTTTACTGAGTACACACGAACATAGAACTGGTAAACTTATATACAAGCAGTATTTACTATAAACTAAACAATATGTGTTGTATACATGGGAAATTATTCTGAGTCATAATCAAACATCTTGTGTACACTGACATTTTATTTAATGCTACTGCAGTTATTATAATTAAGAACCTTGCTGACTTTCATTTGTATTTAGTTCCTTGAACTGAGCAAAGCAAAGCCATTTTTCTTTAAATCTCAATCTGTTTGTTCTATTAGTAATAGGTTGTACTTTAATACATTATACTTTAATACACTATACTTTAATACACTATACTTGATTTGTCTATTTTCACGGGACAAAGTGTCATAAAATGGAGGTGAACTTGAAGAGACCACATGAAGACGATCATGATATGTGCATTATTTGTCAAGAAAATAAGTCTGATGTATTAGAAAGAAAGCAACCAAACAGTGTTGCAACCCTTAAACATCGAGCTGACAGTAGAAAGAAACTCGACGATGTTTTTAACTTCGACGATATTTCAAGAATAGAAGCAATAAATGCAAATGACGTACTAGTTTTGTCATAGAAAACGCTATTCCGAGTTTACACACCAGACAAATATCAAAGTGCTCACAACAAAATTGATGCAAGAACTAAAAACTGAAAATGCGAACGCACGGATATAAATGTAACCGCCTTAACCTCTGCTTAGTAACATATTCATGCAGAAAATCCGTAAGTCCAATACAAGTTTAAACTAAACCAAAGTGCTTTTCTATATATCTATCATATGCCTTTTTTAAATCTACATTTAAAAGCCTATGTATTACTGCTTGTACAAAGATAGCGTCAACTGTGGAACGACCTGCCCTAAAGCCAAATTGCGCGTCCGACAATTTACAATTCTGTTCACACTACTGACTTAATCTTTTGTTAAGTAAACCTGTAAATACTTTCGATAAACAGCTTGCAAGTGTCATTCCTCTATAGTTATTAACATCCTCGGGGTCGTTTTTCTTGAATTAAGGAAACATAATACCATCAGCCCATTGTTCTGGAAAATACCCAGAGTTCAAAAGACTATTGAACATATCTGTTAGATGTGGCGCTATAATATCAATCGTCTCAAGAAACTATTCATTAAGCATACAGTCTCCTGCAAACGCTTTGTTTCGTTTAAGTAATTTAACTACTGACAATACCTCGGATATAGTTATCTAACCAACAACTCGTCAAAGTTACAATCTGCCTCGTTAAAATCGTGGTTAGTGCAAAAAGCTTCAGCTTCGACATTGTGAACTACTGTTGTATCGCTTGATACCTCAAACAAATACTTAAAAAATGTTCCCAAACTAATACTTACTGTACTAATCTTCTTTTTTCGACAAAACAGTTTCCAAAAATCTTTCGTGTTTCGTGTTTTTTTCAATATCACGCATTTTCTTGGACATCAATCCAAACTGCTTTTTTATCATTTGTGTCTGAAAACCGTATACGCCCTCGGTTTACAATAGTTTTAGAAGTCTGATATAAGTTTAAATTTATCCTCGCTGTAGGCTCATTTGAAGTCCCTGGGGTCAAAGTTGCTGCAACCCTTGGTCCAAAGTTTGTATGTATAGACTTTGCATGTCTTTACATAAACTTACGTAAGGAAAGACTTAAAAACATCTTCAATCAGCATAATTTGGGAGAGGATTTTTTTTTTCATCATTGCAAAGATCCTCAGGGCCATATTGGCCCTCTTGTTTATCAAGATATGATAGTTATTCAAGAAACTAACCCGTCAGATTATGGCAAAATTACACTATACAACTGTTTATCAAAACTTTATTCAGGAGTTCAGGTAATATAATAATGTATACATGACGAATAAAAGTATAGGTTTATTCACTGTTTCTTAAAATACCCCTAAATGAATACGCAAAAAATGAATTATGAGCTGGTAACTCTTAATTCGCTGCTACAGTTTTAGGGTTTGGCCTGGCTGGTTAAAGCGGTTTATATTGTGTCTATATAGGTTGGATTCTCAAAATATGCAATTTATATATATATACCTCGTCGTCAGACGGTTTAGAAACTATGTACATATCTTATCAAATTTGGCTGTTGTTGGCAGGATATCTGCTTTAACAATTCAATTGAATTATCTTTAATGTACAAGTAATATATACTTATACATTTATTTAGAAATTAAACTTTACAAACACTATTTATTATATAAATGCTTATATATACATACCTTAACATCTACTACTACATGTTTTGTAATGTTTAATTCTAAATAAATTAGTTTTAGGTCATGTTAATAACCCTAAGACTTTATATAATTCTTTTATTACGTATGAATTGGACATTTGCAACTTTCACATCAACACGCTTGCCAAAACAGTGTGCTATTAAACAATTAGAGACACCATGCGGAGTGGAGGGTCATAGTGATTTATGACTGTTTATTATATTGGGCAGACCTCATTTGGGGAAAGCAATAAACACGGTAGATTGTCATAGTGACCTGTATCAATAGTTATTCAATTTTTTTCGAATGTTCAATCGGTCTAAGGCAAGGGGAGGTAATTTTCTCCGATAATTTTCTCCCTTTTCGTTGAAGATTTAGAGTTATTTTTACAAAATGATATTAGTTCAGGTCTTACTATCGACGATATTACTCTTATTCTTCTACTTTTCGCTGATGATTTGGTTTTAGTAGGAAAATCACCTGATGATTTGCAGCAAAATTTTAGATTTATTACAAGCTTATTGTAATAAATGGGGATTAGAAGTAAATTCCGTCAAAACCAAAATTATGGTGTTTAGGAAAAGGGGCCAATTAAGACAAAATGAGTCATGGACATATAACGACAACTTCTTAACGACAACTTCTTAGAAATAGTTAACGATTTTAATTATCTGTGAGTAATTTTTAATTATACCGGAACATTTGTTTAAAATCAAGTAAGTTTAGCAGGGAAGGGTTTAAGGCTTTACATATATTAATTGCTAATACTAAGAAGTTTAACTTTAAACCGAACACAATGTGTCAATTATTCGACTCCTTTGTTGGATCCATTTTGAATTATGGTTGTGAAGCCTGGGGGCTTTCTAAGTCGAAAGAAATTGAAAGGATTCACTTAAATTTTTGTAAATATATTTTAAATGTTAAGACTTCTACCAGTAATGCGGGTATTTACGGGGAACTTGGAATGAATGAATGGTGTTTTACGGCACGTCGACACATAAATAGGTCATATTGTGCGCAAAAACTCATGAAAAATGAAGAAATGAAGTATTAATTAAAAATTAATGTAAAAATAAAAAGATAAAACTATTAAAAATAAGAGATGAAATGGTAGTAATATAAATTATATACGTAAATCAACAAATGCCCGAAAACGGGTATATAAAGTGGTAAATTCATACAAGAATATATTATAATGATTTATATAGTCTGATTTCCTTCAGGAAATCTAAAACTAGACTAAAATCTACAGTATTAAATAACTCGGTCATAGTATTGACATTGTAGTACCTTTGACGCATAGGATCAAAGTCCACACATTCCAATAATATGTGTTTGACCGTTAACGGTGCAAAGCAGGGTATACATTCTGGTAATTGCTCACCTTGTAATAAATATGAATGAGTATAACGTGTATGCCCTATCCTGCACCGGGCTAGGACAACTTCCTCTCGACGAATAGGTCTACTAGAAGAACGCCATTCTACGAGTAACGGTTTAATTGAATGGAGTTTATTGTTAACTGACAAATCCCAAGCGGTTTACCAAGAGTTACGAATATATGTGTTAATACAACTTTTAAAATCTGTATAAGGTAATTTGGTATTAGATATATGTAGACCTTATGCTGCCTTAGCAGCACTATCAGCTCTATCATTACCACGTATTCCTACATGGCTTGGAAGCCAGCAGAAAATAATAACATTATCAATTATAAGAGAATTGTACTTTTCTAAAAATTGAAGCACAACTGGGTTATCATGTTTCGTATTACCCAGTGCTTGAAGAGATGAAAGGGAATCAGAAAAGACCACAAAATGGTCATCATCAGATTCCTGAATATAATTTAAGGCAAGTTCAATTGCCTTAAGTTCAGCTGAAAAGATAGAGGCCTTGTCAGGCAGGCGGCTTTTTATGCTGTGTGTTATGACAAAAGCTGCTGCAGCTACCTTATCTCCATCTTTAGAACCATCTGTGTATATATGTTGAAAGTTACTGCAATCGATTTAATTTCATTAAATTTGCTTTGAAAGACAGTAGGGTCTGTACTGGATTTGTTACTATTACAAAGATCAAAAATAATTGTTGGTGTTTCCAAAGTCCACGGTCGAATTTGTGGTACTTTGTACTTGGCAATTACATTTAGGTCGATTTCAGTGTCTCTTAATTTTGGTGTAATACGAAGACCAAATGATCGAATGGCCTTCGATTTTCGATCAAAAAAAGGTTCATAACTTGGATTAAAAACATTATCGAAAGTTGGGTTTGAAGGGTTAGACTTTAATCTAATGGCGTATTGAAGGGCTAATTTGTCCCGTCTATGAGACAGTGATGGTTCATTAGCTTCAACATATAGACTTTCGGCTGGTGATGTACGAAAGGCACCTACGGCGAGTCGTAATCCTTGATTGTGTATATGATCGAGCATCTGCACGTACGACGTGCGAGTCGATCCATATACTATTGAGCCGTAGTCCTGCTTGGATCTGATAAGAGATCTGTAAAGCCGTAAGAGGACTTTACGATCCACTCCCCAGTTAGTGTTTGCAACAGCTTTAAGTAAATTAAGAGCTTTAAGGCACATGGCCTTCAAGTATTTAAGATGTGGTATAAACGTTAATTTACGGTCGAAAATAAGACCAAGGAATTTTGTCTCATCCACTACTGGTATTGGTGAGCCATCCAGTGTTAGACGAGGGTCTTCATGACGTTTACTTAGTTGACAAAAATGCATACAATTAGTTTTAGATTTAGAAAATTTAAAACCATTTTCATCAGACCAGGTCTGAAGTTTATTGAGACATTGTTGAAGTTGTCTCTCAATAGTGTTCATGTTTTTTGCACGATAACATATAACAAAGTCGTCAACATATAGAGAGCAATCCACACCAGGATTGATGCATTTAACTATACTATCAATTTTTATATTAAAAAGGGTGACAGAGAGTATGCTGCCCTGTGGCACACCCATCTCCTGTTCATGAATGTCAGAGAGGGTTGAACCCATTCGGACACGAAACTGTCTATCATCTAAGAATTTCTCTATAAAAATGGGTAATCGGCCTCTAAGACCAAGGTCATGAAGATCATTCATAATACCGTACTTCCATGCAGTATCATAAGCTTTCTCCAAGTCAAAAAATACAGCGACTAGATGTTCTTTTTTATGAAAGCTTCCCTAATAAACGATTCAAATAGTATGAGATTGTCTGTTGTGCCTCGTTGGCGCCGGAATCCACTTTGATACTTTGTTATCAGTTTGTTGGACTCCAGGTACCAAACGAGTCTCTCATTAATCATTCGTTCCATGGTTTTACATATACAACTCGTTAAAGCGATTTGTCGATAATTTATTGGGTCCGTATGATCCTTTCCAGGTTTGGGGACTGGAATAACGATTGCTTCCAGCCAAGAATCGGGGAAGTTTCCCGTCACCCAAACCTTATTAAATATATCAAGAAGGGTGGACAGACAGGATTCAGGTAAATGTTTTAGTAATTGATAATGGATATCATCAGGACCAGCTGATGTATCATGAGCCTTTTTAAGGGACTCTCGGAGTTCTTTGAGAGTGAATAGTTTATTGTATTTCTCCAAGTTTTTGGACTTGAAGTTCAGCTTCTTCTGTTCTTTTAGTTTCTTATTTTTCAGAAAATTTGGTTTACAATTTTCAGAAGAAGAATTTTTTGAAAAAGTTTCTGCCAAAGTGTTTGTAATAAAGACGTTATATCTCCATTATCTGTTTTAAGATGATTTACAGAACTAGAATTACCTTTACCGCTTATTTTCCGGACCATGTCCCATGTCTTAAGAGATGAGCGGGAATTGAGCCTAGAGACGTAAGATCTCCAGGACTTCCTCTTGCTATCCTTAATAGTAGGACGGGCTTTCGCACGAAAAACACTTAAGTTATCTAAATTTGTTTGAGTTGGCCGCAAGTTAAAATTATTTAATGCAGCTTTACGATCGTTGACTGCCTTTTTGCAGTCATCGTCGTACCATGGTTTATGTGGGCGTTTAGGATTTGCCGAGGTTTTTGGAATAGTTTGATCAGCTATATCGTGAAGAGTTTTGGTAAAAAGAGCAGTTGCGTCTTCGACATCCTCGAAAACGGAAGGCTCTAATTGTTCCTCGCGAAGAGATTGAAACGTAGTCCAATCAGCCTTCAGTTTCCATCGTTGCGTTTTTTCGAGAAGTGGAGGGCCGATATTTGTAAAAAATATCCACAGAGGTCGTCTCCAACACTCCACGAAAAATCCATCAAAAGCGTTGGATCGCATATTGTTAAATCAATGGAAGAATGAGAGCCTGTAGCAGGATGTAAATAAGTATGTGACTTATTATTGAAAAGGCACAAATTGTTTTTTGCTAAGAAATCCTTAATTTTCTTGCCTTTATCGTTTATATCTTTACAACCCCAGATGTAGTTGTGTGCATTAAAATCGCCCAAGAGTATAAAAGGTGATGGCAATTGTGCAACTAAGTGATTTAGATCTTTAGGGTCTAGTGAAGAACTAGGTGGTAAATATAAGGAACATATTGTTATGACTCTGTGCATAGTAACACTGACCGCAATAGCTTGCAAATTTGTTTTCAAAGTAACAGGTCTGTGAGGAATGTTTCGATTAACGATTATCGAAACTCCACCAGTCTCCTTGTCCCCGGTATCACAAATATGATTGTATAGTGAGTTTTGTTTAAAAGATACCTTATCACTTGTCTTCAAAAATGTTTCTTGAAGACAAAAGGCAATAGGGTTGTGTTCATTTAAAATTAAGCTGATTTCATCATAATTTGGTTTCAAACCTCGACAATTCCATTGAATGGTCTTATTAGTTTTACCCATTATTTAGCGCTAAGGCGATTTTTAATTTTATTTTTATTTTTGGCCTTAGATTTAGGAGAGGTCTTAGGAGAGTCAAGCAGTGCCATTTCCACTGATGAATCCTCCTCCCTGGAAGAAGTCAGCTGAAGTGGCACCTCAACTAACTTTTCATCAGAGGATGGAAGTGGCAGTGCAGCTGCTGGATCTGAAATGTCCATGAGCTGTTCAGATTTGTTATGCAGCTCAATTTGGCTGCTCCTTGTGCTCCTTAGTTGGAGAAGCACTAGGCTTTCTAACTTCCTTAGTTGAAGCAGCACTAGGCTTTCCAACTGAGGAAGTAGACTTCACGACTGGGGAACTACTAGACTTCACAGTCGTAGAAGAACCCGCTTTCCAATTCTGAGAAATTGACGTGCTCTTGGCATTGCCAGAGCTTGCCGATTTTGTGTTTGATTTAAATGAAAAAGTTTGATTAGGTGAACAGTTTAATTTTGGTTTGTTAAGTTGTATTTGTTGACTTTTGTTTGGATTTGATACTGAGGAAGTATTCTTTGTATTTTGAATTTCTGGCTGTGGTTCGTATTGCGTACTTGCATCCCTGCATTCTGTGTGTGTTGCGGTTGTTTTGAGAATAGATGCGTAAGAGGCCGGACTTGAAATTTTATATTTTTCTTCAATCAATTTTCTTGCTTCTGGGAAGGGAATGTTTTGTGTATATTTAACTGTTATGATTTCTTTTTCTTTTTTGAAATTTTCACATAATTTTGAATTTGCGTGATGTCCAAGACCGCAGTCGGTACATTTGAGGTCGTTAGGACAATCTGATTCGTTATGCTTGAATGCAGACTCGCCACATTTACCACAACGTTCTTCTTTAGTACACCTGGAGTTGTGGTGCCCAAAGGCTTGGCAGTTGTAGCAACGTAACGGGTTTGGAATGTAGGCGTCAACATGCAATTGCAGATATGCCACCTTTATTGTTCTTGGTAAGACGGGTGTTGCAAATGTGAGGATGATTGTATTTGTACTGATAATTTTATCATTCCTCTTTATGGTTATTCGGCGAGCCGCAGTTACCAACTGTGGCGCAAGCTCGTGAATAATTTCTTCTTCAGGTACTCCCGAGAGATTCGGGCACCAGATGACGCCTTTGGAGATGTTCATAGAGGAGTGAGGGTAGCATTTGACTTTTGTGTTTAAAATTTGTTTAATAGTTAGTAAATTATCAGAGTGAGATTTTCTTTCAGTTTCGATCAGAAGAGTTTTGTTCTTTAATTTTTTTATTTTTTTAACATGTCCAGCAATAGAATGGACAGTTTTCTGTATTGCAAAATGTGACATATCTGCAACAGGCCTTTACCCGGCTTCCGATTCAATGATGAGAAAACGAGGAAAGGACTGGTTGATCACTGGTTCCTCAGTATCAGATTCTTGTTCTGTTTTTTTGCGTTTGTTTGTAGTTTGTGCGATTTGTGATGCCATGATGGGCGTTAAAAATTCATCTTCTACGCTCGGAGTCCAACAAGGGGACATTTGCTGTGGACATCCAACAGTCAAAATGCCAAGAATACGTAGCAGGTATACTCATATAAAGCTAACGCATCAGACCCCCGATACCACCCAGCGGACATAACCCCTCAACTAAAAAGTCAAAGAGCCGCACCTATGTTCGCCTAAAAAGTGGCGTGGGTATAGCCATATAGCGTTTGGAAATACATGATTAACCCTTGCGCCACCGCCATAAAAGACCCTGTTTATATAATGTTTAAAGTAGAACAATATAAAAGGTAAGTAAGATACAGTGTACAGGTACTGTCTGAATAATAAGCTCGGATCTCTTATAGCTGGCGTGACAAACCGATTGATCAGATCGGGTCAAATCTGACCGCCCGTCTAGTTGAAGTCCGGACCAAAGTGGTGTGTTGCAACGTGGAGATAACTACCAGATCTCCACGCCACTCAACCACCAGGACTCCCTTCTACAACGACACGGGTCGCCACCCACGGTCAACAGGTGGGTTACATTTCGGTGGGGCGGGGGGGGGGGGGGGGGGTCCTACCCCTCTGCTAAGTAACGAGCAGTCGGTTGATTCTTATCACCCCACCACCGACTAGGGGGCGGGGAACTTGGGCGGTATCCATTGTATATATTGCGCTATGTTAGAATCGTTAAATATTGGTGCAAAACAGTTACAATATCATAATTTCTACTATTTACAATAATTCCGTCAATAACATAGAAAATTGGCGTAATAATTGGACTGGGAATGTTAAAAAGCTTCTAAACGAGTATGGTTTTGGCTATGTTTGGAACAATCCAAATAGTTTTCCTTTGAAAACATTTCATACTGTTTTTAAACAGCGTTTAGTCGATTGTTTTGTTCAAAAGTGTGACAGCGATGTTGTAAATAATAGAGTTTTGTCAATGTATTTACATTTTAAAGGTATTTTTGAATATGAACCATATCTCGATATTTTGCCATATAAGTTGCGAATTGTTTCATCAAAACTAAGACTATCGTCGCATTCACTGCAAATTGAAACTGGGCGCTACGCACAGAACAGATTAGAAAGAAACCAACGTTATTGTACCATTTGTAATTCTAATGATATCGAAGATGAATACCATTTTGTTTTGATTTGTCCTGTATGTATTATGTACATGTAATCTCATTCACTGAGGAAATAAAGAATTGAATTGAATTGAATGAAAACACTTAATAAGAAAGAGTTGTTTAATTTATCTTGGTTTATAAAAGAAGCATTTGATTCTCGTAATGATTTATTGTTTAATCAAAACTAGTTTTATCCTCGAATGAAAACTTTTACCAATTAATTATTTATGTTATTGCTTTTGTGATAATGAGAACAAAATTGTCTTTTTAATTTAATATTTTATTTAATTTGCGTAAGTTAAAGTTCAGTGTCATTTCCACATATTTATTCAAGTATTTAATATGTCAAATTATTCAATAATACAATTTATATGAAACTAGTGTGCAAAATTATGTTTTTGTTGTTTGTTTGTTTTGTTTATTATGTCACGAATATGTTTGCATATTGTATATGATGATATACTTGTAAAGTTTAAATCAATAAAACATATCTGTCTGTCTGCCTGTCTATAATGAGCGGACGTGTACCACTGAGCATTATTGATCAGTAAGTGTTTTATCAGTAAGTGTTATGTAACACACTAATTGCTGTGTTTGTGGGACGGGGCGTACTTACATTGGCCTTTAATCCCATGTCATCATTAAATTCTACTCTCAATTTAGATCGAAATAAAACAATACTTGTACTATGCATAATGGCAGTATAGTTACTCCCTGATAATGGTCATATAATTGTATAACTCACGCCCGGGAATTTCACCGTCTGCATTCTTTGGCATTACCAAGGGTTTAATGCGGAGGATTTCCGGTTGTGCAAGCATGCGGTAAAAGGTGCTCGGATTGATGTAGGTGGTCCAGATTGTGAACTATTAAATTTAGCCCTAAATACTTCTCCCAGGGAGAAAATGTGAGTAGTGTGTTTCTAGACGGTCGTAGCAGCATGCTGACCTGAATTTACAGGTCAAAGCCTCCTAAACTATGCGACTGCATAAGACAGTTGAATAATTTATACCAGCATAGTACTATAGATATTAAATGGTATTGAATTGAACAAAATGAATTGAAAGAAAACTTTATCTAAATAATTAAAAACATACTACAGTTTATGTATGATCAACTACTGATTATTGTTAATATAAAAAAAGGAACAACAACACTGAAACTTCATTCTCCATAATGACTTCAGCACAACCAACAGAAAGATAATTTGAAGATATTCATTGCTAGGTCATACTATATATTACCATGAATCTCAAAACTTGTTTTGTCTGAATGTGAATGTAATGATTCAAAAATAATGTATACATTTTTGCATACAATATGACCTATTTTTGTGTCGACGTGCCGTAAAACACCATTCATTCATTCTTTTGTTATACTAACAGGTTATCTTTTATCAAGTGAAAATCTTGATTTTGTTTACATTTATTTGCTGCATAAACTAGCATCATAGACTTTATAGGTATATGCTAACCTATAGTTTTATGTAGATTTTGAATATATATAACCATTAGTTAATTCATTATGTCTTGTACCGGTTTTATGCAGATAAATGCAGTACTTCTTGGATGTATCAACATTGCCCACAAGTGCGTGATCAATAATGATCACATACTGTGATAATTCCCCATTAATCTGCAGCACGATCATGCTTCCCTGTCACTTGTTTTTGGGGTATATTTGGCTAAAGATCGAGAAATGTCTTGTGCTAGCCATTGGACCAAACCAATACATATTTATCTGTTGTAAATCAAACATAATTATAAATAACATTATTTATAACAATAACATTATTATATCTTAATAGAATAATAACAAATCGACCATTCATCTATTTCGCTAGTTCTCTCATATTACATTGCTAAATGCGTTTACCATTTTTAGAAATGTATGGATCAATATCGATTATCAAAGGCCTAAAGAATAATACGTTTCTGATTTTATCAATGCATTATATGGTTATATTGTGTTTTATATATTTATCTTTTTTACTTCATTCATTTTATTCTCTCCTTTATTAAATAGTGTTTTTCTTTCTTCATCTTTATTCAGATATGTTATCGTTACCGACATAAATTACTATATGTAGACACTTGAGGCTTTGTGAAAAAGCAGTATTTTCGTGGTAAGTTTCAAAATGTCAAAAAACAATTGAAATATTGAAAAATATCATGCAGTGGCGGGATATTTGTTTTGCTTTTTAGTTTGTATGTCATCTTGACAGCAATAATAATTGCATCAGACAGAGTGCTTTTTTTATTTGTGCAACATTTTTATGTTCCTAGTGATGATGCATTAATTAATAATGCAATATAAAAGGTGTATATTTTCATTAATTATATGTACAGTAAAATCGTTTGATGCATACCGGGTAAGGTTATCCGCATTTTACATGGGTGATGAAGTCTGATGTGAAAAGATAAAAGTCACGTTCCTCAACAGTTGCATGACGTCATTGTGTAAAATACATGCATTAAAAACATCGGTAGTTGGCTACTTCAATCCACAAATATTCAATGATATGCAAGAAAAATAATCAATCATGGGTTCCCAGTTCAGGTAGGGAATTCCAACACTCAGTATAAATGTTTTAATCGGGAACTCCGTATGGATAAAAGCAATAATCCGTTGTGTAGGAATTACCGATCTTAACCGGATACCCATGAACGATTCTTACAATCTTTTAGTGCATAAAACAACTTTTTTTTTTTTTAATTTCGATCACCAAAGTGGTGGTCCGTTTATTCTCCCCGTAATAGGTGCACGAGGGTCGGGGTGGACCATCCCTCTGTGCACCTTACAATATATTATGCATACAATTATATACAATATAACAGTGAAAGAAAATCATATATAATGTGTAGAAAAGTTATTAATTGGGGATTTTTTCTTTTTTATCTATTCTTAAGGTCATGAGTGGGTGATCTTTAGTTACAAAAACATTGTGATTGTTAAATATCAATTGATAGTTGTATACCATATCTTAAATATAATTACCTTTCATTGTTAGTTCTATTTAGTTTAAAGACAATGTGTTCTTTTTTATCTTTTGTAAGGGGAGATAACTTGTAAGACATTGTCTTGTTCATAATAGAACTATTACCATCTTTTGTCTGTAATTAGTATTTGTTCCATCGGATTTAGAATGAGGGTAGAGTGGCAGTCTGAGCAAGCTTCATAAAATAAAATTTGCAGGGCGAATGCCAGTTAAATATTTAAATACTCAGCTTATCTGTAGTTCTTGCATTACAAATTTATCTCCCATTCATGACCTAGTAATAAATACAAAGTTTTTACAAATGTATTGAATAATATATGACTATGTTTATGTATGGTTTAAAGCATATTGGCATGAGATATGTACATATTTTACATGTATTACAATTGTATGCTAAACTTTACATCATGATGTAGATTACCAAGGGGTAATAACAAGCATCGACTTATCAAATAAAGCGATCGAAGAATGACTAGTTTTAAAACTGCAAATGCTTGTCATACCTCTTGTTACATAAACGTGTTCAATAAGTTATGAAAAAATTTAGAAAAAGGTTTTTGGCAGAAAAAGATGACATGTTTCATACTCGAAAGAAGACACATATCTATAAAGTTGAGTAACTTGACATTTGGACAAATAAAATAGAATACGGAAGGGTAAACAGTAGATGTAGTTTATGATATTTATAGCAATTTATAGCAATTGCTATAGTAGCAAATAGTAGTTATGGTTCGGCGACAATATTTTCATATCGGTTCCATATTTTATGAAAGTATATATCTTTTGAGTTTGTATAAGCAATGAATTTTTCAGTTTTATAAACTGATTTTAAATAGTAAATAAAGTTGAGGCAGGATGGTGCAGAATTATTTTGTTTTTGAAAGAATATATGGTATTTTCCTAAAATTAGAATTTTATTAAGGATATTATCAAATTTAGTATTTCCTAATATAATATCTGAGTCTGACCAGTTAGTCACTATGCTAGTACATGTGCTGTTAATTAAAGTAGATAAGTCTGACTAAAATAACTTTGAAACCTCACAGTCATAAAATAGATGTTTAATTGTTTCTACCGCTTTATTACAAAGAGTACATTTATCAGAATGAGAAATGTTCATTTTTTTTAGTAAATAATTGGTACCTAGAATCCTATGGTTTATCCTATACTGGAACCATTGGAGTTTTACATCCTGATTTATTTTAAATGTTGCAGCAAAAATGTTAGGTATTTATTATTAAATTCTTCATTCCATTTTATTATCGCTGATGGGGTTATATTTTTTATAAGAATTGCATCATAAATTGATCTGCTACCTTTAATATCTTTTAAAATGTTTGATAAATGGAACGGGATTATAGGATTTGTACCTTTGCAAGGAAAAAGTGAGAACTTGTATGAACATAGCAGCCTTTTAATTGATGCTACAACACTTTCATATTCTAGAAAATTTGTTTTTAATTCATAGGTTTCTTTAAAGACTTTAAATGATAAAAATTTACCGCTTATATCAAGCAAGTCATTGATGAAAAAAATGCCTTTCGAGAACCAATGGTGCAAAAAAATAGTTGAGCCTCCGACCTTTAAATCTTCGTTGTACCATAACGGAACACCATGAAACTGATGCCATGAGGTTGGTGAAAAATTATGCAAATAATATTTATAACTTTCAAATACATCTTTCCAGAAAGGGTTATCCAATGTTTTTAAATTGTTATTTATATAGTCTATGCCAAATAATGTAAAATCTTTTATCCATGGGTTCATGTCTTGAACAATGCTTAAGTAGTTATTTTCGCTTTTCAAAAGACGTCTTATCCAGGTGATTTTTAAAGACTTAAAAAAGCAGTCAATATCAATCATTCTTAAACCACCTCGCTTTTTATCTTGATATATAACTTGACGTTTGACTTTATCTTTTTTACCACCCCACAAAAAGTTAAAAAATAATGATTTTAGTTCATTTATTACACTTTGATGGGGGTTAGGTATTGATGAAATTAAATGATTTATTTTTGAAGTGGCTAGACTCTTTATTATGGTGATTTTACCTATTGGTGAGAGGATCCTTTTTGACCAGCTACTCAAGAGTTTCTTTATATCTTCAATTTTGCTTTTATAATTAATAGTACATATTGTGTCTAGGTCTACAGAGAATTTAATTCCTAAAAGAGTAAAGGAGTCATGTTCCCAACATAGTTCATATTCTCTGCAAATTTTCACATTACATCTTTTTCTACAGCCTATCCAAATAACCTTAGTTTTATCTAAGTTCATATGAAGGCCGGAGACTCTTGCATAAAATGTTAAAGTTTTAAGAGCGTGTCTTAGAGATTTTTCTGAACCATCCAGTATTAATGTAGTGTCATCTGCATATTGCGAAAGTATATGTTCTTTGGAACCTATTCTTAAACCTTTTATATTTATATTATTCCTTATCAAGACAGCCAGTATTTCTGAACACAGAATGAATATATATGGAGAGAGTGGGTCGCCCTGACGACAGCCTCGATGTATAGAAAACCAGTCTGAGAGGTGGCCATTTACTATAACACATGATTCAATATTGGTGTAAAATACTTTTATCCATCTTTTAAAAATTGGACCAAATTTATAGAAATCAAGTACTTCAAAAATAAAGTCCCAAGCAAGTGAATCAAAAGCTTTTTCAAAGTCGATCAAAAGGAGCAGTCCAGGTAGACTGTATTTTTTAGCATAAAACATAATATCATATACCAGTCTGGTATTTTCTCCTATATATCGCCCAGCTAAGAAGCCAGTTTGATCTTTATGAATTAATGATTGTAAAACAAGTTTTAGTCTTCTAGCTATACATGCAGATGCTAACTTATAAGACACATTTAAAAGAGATATTGGACGCCAGTTCTTTAGATATAATTTATCTTTGTCTCCTTTTGGAATGCATGTAATTACACCCTGTCTTTGTGAAATTGATAACTGCCCAGTAATAAAACCGTAATTAATTGACCGTAGAACAAATTGACCGATATCTGACCAGAAAAATGTGTAGAACTCTACTGTAAAACCAGAATTTCCTGGGCTCTTGTCATTTGACATTTGTTTCAAACTTTGAAGTATCTCCTCATATGTAATATATGATTCAAGTGTTTGCTTAGTGTTATCATCTAACTTAGGGATTTTACAGTTTGAAAATAAATCATTTAGGTCAACTGCCTCAGTCGGATGATGAGAATATAGTTTTTTATAAAAATTCTTTGTTTCATTTATAATACCGTGCTGAGATTTAATAATAGTATTGCCTTTAGACATTAGACTTGACATACACTTTGAAGTAAAATTCTTATTTTCTAGATTACAAAAATACTTTGACATTTTCTCTCCCTCTTGAATCCACTTTGCTCTTGATCTTATTTTAATACCCTCCATCTTTTTTTCTCTTATCTCATAAAGTTCTTTTCTTTTACTTTCAAGTAATGAATGATTAATATTAATATCTTTCTCTAATGTATCTATATCTGCTATAAGGTTTTGCTCACGTTTATCTTCTGTTTTTTTTACATGCGAAGAATATGCTATAGTTTTTCCTCTTATTTCCATTAACAGTACATCAAAGAAGAGTTGATCATTTATATTTAAGATAAGATCTTTATCGGAAACACAACTTATATTAGGATCTTTTACATATTGCTGTTTAGTCTTTTTTATAGTTTCTTTAATTTCATGTACATATTTTTCATCTTTTAAAAGAGAGTTATTCATTTTCCAATAAGAACGTCCTTTAACAAATTTACCAAATTCAAATGATAATATAACCAGACTATGATCTGTTCTATATCCTGGTAAAATATTTGTTTCGTCAATATCAGTAATTAGTTAATTAAAAAATAATCTAGGCGTGCTTTTTTATTTGAGTTTTTTTTTAACCAGGTAAATTGTCTATTTTCCAAATGTTGATCCCGCCAACAATCTATTAAGTTGAATTCACTTATAATATTTAAAACTTCATCCCTTGCTTTTGGGTTATTAATATTAACATAATCGTGGCAATCTATATCTGGATTTAAAACCAAATTAAAATCTCCTGCTATTATGGTAAGGCAGTCTGTATTTGAAATGTCATTATGTATTTCCTTATAAAAGTTATGGTCGTCTTTATTTGGTCCGTATATATTTATCAATCTCATTCTTTTTTCAAAAATAGTTATATCTAGTATTATCTTATTTCCATCTTTTTAATAAAAGTATTATTAAAAAGAATTGCCACACCTCTAGACTGGCTTGAAAAATTATTAAAAAAACATTCATATCCCCATTCTGTACGTATATAGTTTTCATCTCTTTCAGTAAAATGGGTGTCTTGTAGGAAATAGATGAATATTTCTTACTTTTAAGGTAATGCAGGGTATCAGTCCTTTTTTTTTTATCACTTAGACCTTGGACATTCATAGATGCAAATGTTACCCGATCATCCATAATTAAACTTTATATGCGAATCCTTATATTTTGTAGGAACACTGGCTGTCCTGATATTTATGAAAATATTCTGAACCATTTTGATATAAACACTATCTTCATATCATGTTTAGCCTTCCAGTTTCTATCATAGCAACTCAAAAAAAGCATGTCCAGACAAAAATAAGCCAAGAAAGTGCTTATTTCAAGAAGAAAAAAACAAGTTACAAAAGAAAATAAAAAAAAATACACAAGGAAAAATATATACAGAAGGAAAAAGGGCCAAAAATTGATCTCTCACACACTAATTTTTTTTCCCGAACTACACATTTTCTGTACATACACAAATAATATAACATGACAAATACTTTTTGTCACTAATGCTGTATTTCCTGGACATTTTAATTGTGAATAAGCATGTATTTAATACGAATATAAGTATAGACTGTTCTGCTTTTTGGCTTTTGTGCAAGTCACAATATTAAACGTGTAACTGTCTATTAGTAGTACCTGCACCACTGCCTATCTATGACACTCCAGAGCACACTCACACCTGACTGGACTGTATACCCATTTGCCTATTACAAGAGAAGATATGCACATTACTTACATATTTTCTAAAAAAATAAAGTAAGTGTAACTATTATCATGCTTATAATTATGATAAGAACATTTATCTCATGTATCTTTGTAATTTGTTGTCTAGAAACAACTTTTGATAAAAAAAAATTGCATTCAACAATGAATGAAACAGTAATAAGGGAATGAAAATGTGATTGAACTTACATGAATATTTCACCTTTTAGGCAAGATATTGACCAAACATTTCAAACAGCCTATTAAATCATTTTAGTATTTTATTTTTAAAATATTGTGATTCTTTGTTTCAAGAAACACTCAATGAGTGATACACAGAGTCTAAATCTATTTTTCGCAGCAATTAAAAGGCTCAGTCAGTTCTGAGAACACATCGAGTTGCATCATAATGGCATGACATGATGACATAATACCAGGGTGTAATGTCATCATATCAGAAAGGGATGTCGTGATAGAAATAACCAAACGAAAATATGAATGAAGCATTCTAATTGGTTCAGCGATAAAAATTGGACAAATGAAACCAATTAATTTAAAACTCATTGCATTCTCAAAACACTTTGAGGTTTTACTTGCCATTGAGTAATGAGGTTTTTGAAATGCAAAAACACAAAATGCTAATAATAAAAGAATTTTAAAATTATGTAATAGAATGTTTTCAGTGTGTTCCTGTTGCGTGACTTCATCTATGAAATAAAAGTCACATTCAATCGAATCGTGTTTTACACTTGTAAATGACTTATTTTAAACTTTGAATATATCTCGCTAATTTTGCGTGTTATAGTTTTGCATGTTATATGAATGAAACTCATCAGTGTTCCTTTCATTGACCTATTTAAAATATAAATATAAAAAGATGTTGTTAAAATTTAACTTAATAATAAATACTTACTTATACATAGTCGAACTTTATTCATTATTTTTCTGCGTTACGAAAAAATAGTCGTCCGACTCCATCATGTGGTCAGCGCTCCATGTCTTTATGGCATGTGTAACATGATCATGCGCACCATGTGTTGCACGGGAAACGTTCTGGCGCAAATCTATTAAAAACGCAAATCTAATACACACAAACTCGAAAGGGATTTTTAAATTGTCATCACCGTAAAAGGAACAAAGAATGTACATATCAACTTTTTTCAATAACATGGCGAGTGCATTATTTTTACGAATCTACAGTTGCTCGTGGCTTCTCTATTACGTATTATGACGTAAACAGTTCCCTTGTTTACTGTCATAAACTGTTTGTCTGCAAATTGTCTTGTCGTACCCTCAATGGTTTGTTCTCTTGTTGCTCTGTCTTCTGCCAAGTCATTGAGTACCTTCTTTGTGGCTTTCTAGGTTATTGTTTTTTTGTTTTTTTTATAAATACACGAGCATCTTTGTGTTTTACTTATATTGCCTATTAATGCTGCTTGTTGGTTAGAGAATAGTTCATGGCGGGGATTTCTTTATTTACACTGTCCCGTTTTATTGGGATGACAGTAAGTGTGAGGCACTCTAGAACCTGGTTTAAACCACCAGCGACCTTTTTTGCCACTGACCTTTCCAAGGCGGTAGCCCTATTGTCAACCCGTGTGTGTTTGTGATGTATTATTTTGCCTTTTATTCATTTTTAGCTCGACTGATCAGAGATCAGCAGAGCTTATGCCGTGGTGCGGCGTTCGTCGTCCATCCGTCCGTCTGTCCGTCCGTCTGTCTGTCCGTAAAGTTTTATTTATAGCGACTACTCCTCTGAAACTACTGGATGGATATTCATGAAACTTTACATAAATATTGCCCATGAAACCTAGTTTATCCTAGCAAAAATTCATGTTGATGTGTAATCCAAGATGGCCGCCAAAGCTAAAAATAGATTTTTAAAATACAAGTTTGTAGCGACTACTTCTTGAAATTTATAAGTGATATTGATATGGGACTTTTTCTAAAATGATCAGCATTGTTTTGATTCGACGTTAAACATGGCTGCCAGCGGCCATCTTTGTTTACATGGAGTAACATAGTAAACACTTGTAGTGACTACTCCTCTGAAACTACTTGGCGGATTTTCATGAAACTTTACAAGAATGTTGCTCTTGATGTTAAATTGATCCTAGCAAAATTTCAGATCGACCAGAAATTCAAGATGGCTGCCACAGCTAAAAATAGATTTTTAAAAAATAAGTTTGTAGCGATTACTTCTTGAAAACTATAAGTGATATTGATATGGGACTTTTTCTAAAATGATCAGCATGACATGATGTTGATCTGAGTCGAACAGTATTTTGATTCGACGTTCAACATGGCTGCCAGTGGCCATCTTTGTTTACATGGAGTTATATAGTAAAAACTTGTAGGGACTACTCCTCTGAAACTACTTGACGGATGTTCATGAAACTTCACAGGAATGTTGCTCTTGATGTCTAATTGATCCTAGAAAAATTTCAGGCTGGCCGGAAATTCAAAATGGCTGCCACGGCTAAAAATAGATTTAAAATAAATAAATTTGTAGCGTCTACTTCTTGAAAACTGTGAGTGATATTGATATGGGACATTTTCTAAAATGATCAGCATGACATGATGTTGATCTTTGTCGAAATTTATTTCGATGCGATTTTAAACATGGCCGCTAGCGGCCGTCTTTGTTTACATAGATTTATATACTAAAAACTTGTAGCGACTACTCCTCTGAAACTACTTTATGAAACTTCACAGGAATGTTGCTATTTTTTTTAGGTCGGCCGGAAATTCAAGATGGCCGCCATGGCCAAAAACAGATTGTTTAAAAAAAGTTTGTAGCGACTACTTCTTGAAAACTGTGAGTGATATTGATATGGGACTTTTTCTAAAATGATCACCATGACATGATTTTGATCCTTGTCGAAAATTATTTTGAATCAAAATTAAACCTGGGCACCAGTGACCATCTTTGTTTACATAGCGTTTGTATAGTAAAATTTGTAATGACTACTCCTCTGAAAGTACTAGACGGATTTTCATGAAACTTCACAGGAATGTTGCTCTTGATGTCTAGTTGACCCTTGCACAATTTCAGGTCGGCCGAAAATTCAAGATGGCCACCATGGCTAAACATAGATTTTAAAAAACAAGTTTGTAGCGACTACTTCTTGAAAACTATAAGTGATATTGATATGGGACATTTTCTGAAATGATCAGCATGACAAAAGTTGATCCTTGTCGAAAATTATTTTGATCCAACATTAAACATGGCTGCCAGTGGCCATCTTTGTTTACCTAGAGTTAAATAGTAAAAACTTCAACTTGTAGCGCACTACTCCTCTGAAACTACTTGACAGTTTTTATGAAACTTCACAGGAATGCTGACCTAGCTATCAAAATCTATCAGTAGAGCTTCAAGGTCATTGACCTCTTGTTATATATATACTGAGCAAAAATAGAAACGTCCCCAACGTTACCCATAGATTTAGACACAATGAAATATATTTTATATAATCTTATATGCCAATACCTTTGTTAAAGGCCAGCACTGTCATTAAAACAATTTTCTTTGAATCAAACTTGTGGGCAAACTTATTCTCCTTGATTTGGTTTAAACAGCATATCCGGGTCTTGTGGTTAAAACTTTCAGTTAACACAGTTTTTTTATATTGAAATAAACAGTGAATGACCTCATCACCACAAAAAACAGAGAAAAGACGCTGATCTTTTCACTAATTTTTGCGCCATACAGCTTTCAAGAACGAATATTTTCAGATTACCTCCCTTTATAATAAAAATATAGTGATTTCGCAATTTGAATAAAACATGTTTTAGCAGCAACAGACAAACTTTGGTTTTTGATGATTATTAATATTGATCAGAATGATTGAGTGATAAGTATAAATTATGAAATTGTATCTAGATTGGTGTACAAAGTGTAACAAAGTCAACCTTATGCAAATCACAGCTTAAAAGGGGGACGTTTCTATTTTTGCTGAGTATAGTTGTTCTTTGTGTGTTTGTGGTTGACTGTCGTCCTTGAATGCTACTTTTCCTGTTCGATTTTTATATCTATATTTTCTAGAGTAGAAACGGCCATCTTCCAACAGATTGTTTAATATCTTCATTTTAAGTTATATATCTCATCGAAACTTACATATGCTTTATAATGTTACATGATGTGTTTAATTAAAAAAAAAAGAGACAAATTTTAGAATGGGTTATCATCACGTTTTAAACTACGGAAGCCCATTCAGGCCATAATTATAAAATGAAAGAATTTTAATAAAAAAAAAAAAAAAAGGATTTTTATGTAAAATAATGATCTTATTTTACGACCAAATATATTTATATGTTAGGCATATGATGTATTAAGTAGGCTGTCTTTGGCCTTAGACCTTCCAGCTGCAGAAGCTGTATACCATCAAACTTGCAATGTCAACTTTAGGACCGGAAGGCAGGTTCCAAAGTGATTTCAAGCAGTAGAAACAAGTATTAACAAGAAAAGCCCTGGTAGACCAGATAATGTGGACCAAGCAAATGCTTTTGTAAAAGTTATTGCTTTTATTGAAAACATGTTCACGAAGTTATTACAATCAGTGATCTAGTCAAAGGAATGTCAGAAACATGTCGTGATATGGGTATACATATGAAAATCACTTCGGTGACTCAGTAGTTGTAAGCACGTCAGATGGAAAAGTGACATCATAAGCTTAAAGCAAACACCGCTATCTATTATTCACAGTTTTTACAATGATCTAAAGCTGAAGAAGAAAAGAAACGTATCATTTCGACAGCTGCTAAATTGATAAAAAATTATATCAGTTTCAATAAACACTTCAAAGAAGTTTTATCCGTCAGTTTCAATGGTATCATCTGTTGAAAAAAAATAAGAAAGTCCTTCCCAATAGCTAACAATTGCTTTTAGAGAGTTTATTCTGTGGAAAAGACAATGACACCACAGTAGCGTCTATTGGTCAAGCCATTGTGCAGGCATGCAAACCTAAGAGTTTACTGGCTCCACTTCAAGTTGGACTTGGAATTCCACTGCATCACCATTTTGGGTCAAAGTTCTTGATAGACATGTTGTATAGTCTTGAATTGAGCTCATCATACTTGTGACAAATTCACATTAATTGATAACTGGACTGAGTACCTTTAAAAGGAAGGTGTCATATTTTGTACATGCAGTAGTGAACAGGAGTGAGTGATTTTTCTATTGTTAAGTAGAGAAGATAATTGGGTGTTATATTTTGGTGGTCAGTGTGTGTTGAGAATTGGTGGTGATATGTTGTGCTACTAAGAGTGGGAGTACTTGATGGAATCAATATGAAGATATGATGTATTAGAACTGAGGGTGTCTGGTGAGTAAATTTGAATTATTAGTATTCAGTGAAATTGTGCTATTTTATCAATACGGTGGCGTTGATTTTGTCAAATATAAAATCACACAATCTGAGAATATTAAGAAAGGTTTTATTGTTTTATAGGGGAACGTCTCCTCCCTTTTCGTGGTGATGATATAGGTCATAATAAGGTCATCTACAAGGTGATGGTCGGGTGACGTTATAAGATGTAGTATACAGACGGCAGTCAATTGATACAGCGTGTACATGGAAGAGTAGTGATGATATGATAGATTGATGCAGACAGTAAATAGTCTGTACAGTGATGTGGTGTATCCTATACATAGAAGAGTGTTGATAGAATCATTGTGATAGATTGACGTAATCAGTCGATAGTCTGTATAGTGATGTGATATACCATATGCATATTTGATCCGTGATACAATGCATATTATATACTAGTGATGTGGAGTTATGCTGCAAGCGGTACAGACAATGATGATATATATATTCATGTTACATAGAGAGAGATTGTGCGACATGTAAAGTGCCGATAGTGGTTAGCCAACTGAACTGTATTTGTTAATAAAGCATAGTAACAACTACAACAATTAAACATTACATAGATGGACTAAACATAAGAAATGATATTGCATTATACAGTGTTTGACATATGAGTTGATAATTCCTAGTTGAAATTATTATGCTCTAAGATTCAGTGATTGTCTAAGCTCCGTGATATTTCTTTTCTGTCTGTTTCAAGCTTTTCTTTCTAACTATCTTCGTTTTTATATTATTACTAAATATGATTCATTTATTAAAACATAACTTGTCTGTTTGTACCTTACTGGTCCGATAAACAAATCGATCGATATTTTCAATATCGTCACAATACTGGGAAATACAGAAATATGAATCCAGTGCTGCTGCTACTCTAGACCTGTGTATACCAGGACATTTTCCTGGTCGCTACCTACAGTTTGTAGCTGACAACGTGGATCACAATATTAGAATATTAGATAGCAGTGGTGCTTTTCACGGTATGGAAATTATTGCATGTTCAACACCAGGGTCATCTGTAGATATTCCAATTCCAAGATCTGAAGTTTCCTCTGTCGAACTATTGGTAAGATAAACATCAGATATTTCAAAACGCCGGAAAATGATGTATATTTGATACGTTTTCGAAGATTATATGGCCCTTGAGACGTTCAAGACCAAGTTGGTCTGACTTTGTGCAGTTATTTGAAGCGTCCAACAATTGCACATACCCTGAAAAGTCGAGTATAACGTTCATGCCCATGATTGATATGAACCAGTGACCATCGAGGTATGCAGTTAACCCAGTGTTGACATTTGACACTGCATTTCGTATGCGAACAGTCAGCGAGGTATGGAGTTAACCCAATGTTGACATTTGATCAGCCACTGTTTCAGAAGGCTACTTTCATCTTCAATTCTCAAAATGAATCCAGTCTATTAAGGCAGATTGTATTACGATTAGGAGCATTCCAAACTGAAATGAGTTTCCTAGGGAGTATATGGCATCTAATGTCAGGTTCAGGTCTGCAAGAAGTACTTGAAACGGTATATGCACCAAACGCAGTCATTCACATGTTGACAGGAAAAGCTGTTGCGAGAGCTGTTAGAGGTCATTTTCTGGCGGACACGGCTCTGCACGCACTTTGTATTTCCAAAATGCTGGACGTTGAACTACCCCCAATATGTGCGGACAAAGAAGTGGTTGATCAATCGACTGGTGAAGGTGAAATACAACAACCAACAGAGCAGGAAGATACATGTATTCGACATCACAATGGACTCTTAAATGAAATCACCCAACCTTACGATGATCTTGAGGAGAAACAGACTACAATAGATGACATTTGCCAGAACGATGCTCTGAAAATAGTGGACGACATACTTTGTGAAGAAAAGTAGAGACTGAGCCCAAATCGTACAGCAAAACTATGGCTACAGTATATGGACATGGTCTCCATACTATAAAAGCTTATTCGAGCCGAGAGAACTGGCAATTGGAAACAACACTTGACAGCCTTACAGAAAATGCTTCCATATTTTGCTCTTCTGGTCACAATTTATATTTGAAGTTTGCCTATATCTACATCCAAAATATGAAGAAATTGTAGAAAGACCACCCAGATGTGCATAGAGCATTCCAGTCTGGCAATCATGTTATCCGAAGAAGTGACAGGTACTAGGTAGGTTTGTCTAGTGACCTTGTGATTGAACAAGTTCTCATGAGGTCATTAAAATCAACCGCTGGACTAACACGAGGACGGTGGATGTCAGAACGTTAAAGGGCATTGTGGCTTTTGTCCATGCCAGCTAATGCAGAAATGAACAACGTAATGCAAGAATTTAGCAAAACCAGTGATCAGCACAAAGAAGTGGGAAAATCTCGGGTGGCTAGAGATGAAAAAGACACACACACATTACTGGGTTATCGTCAAGTACGAAGTCCATCCGACGATAACGAATCATCACTTCGCAACATTGAAACTGGCGTGACAGCTGACCACAATGTAAATGTAGACACCGCCAATGAAATAGGGGGAAAATCGTCGATGATATGGTTGGGAAAACAGTGGCCGAATACTCATTTAAACGATCACGCCAGGATGTGCTTCTCAGCGAGAAGACATCAATAAAAGTGAACGGTGAACCCATAGCCATTGATACTCAACTTTTGTTTCAGCGCCTGACAACAGCAGCAAGCAGATATGTAGATGATACTTCTGACATATTCCAGTATGGGCGTTGCAGCATTCTTTCTGCAATATTCGACAACACAGGGTTGCCAAGGGAACCGCAGAAATCTAGTCTTGCTGACTGTCTTTCGAAATTGGGAGATTGTTGTCAAAATGATCCACGTTCTTCTCCAGCCGAACCTCCGTGTATCCGGTATGTCATAGATGGAGGTTTATTATTTCAAAAGATTCCTTGGCAGAAAGATAGCACGTTCCATGACATTTGTGTACAGTACACTGATTATCTTCTTCAAAAATATGAAAATATCATCGTTGGTTTCGATGGATATTCTACTGGACCAAACACAAAAGATCTGACACACATGATACGTTCAAAGGGCCCGGTAGGGACAAAAATCAAGTTTTCTATAGATACACCGTTCAAGTCCAAAAAAGAGATGTAGGCCTACCTTAGTAACACAGAAAATAAACAAGACTTCCTACTGTTGCTTGGTGAGTTTCTAACTGAACGACGAATTTCTGTTTTACATGCTTCTGCAGATGATGACCGTCTTATTGTAGAAACCTCCCCGTGTGGTTCCGGGGGACCCGTTTGGTTACGGGGCAAAGAATAGGCCCACTGCAGGTTCCGTTGGAGGGGAAGGCAGAGGGGTAGAACCCCACCAAATTCATGTTCATTTTATCTTCTTTTTTTTTCATGCTCATTAAAGGTCTTCATCATGACCCCTGCATTGTTTCAGGTGCCATCTCGCTCATAACACTAGAGCAGTGGCAGAACAACTATAACGTGGCTCCAGCGTAAATGGAGTGTCTACAGTAGAATTTGCAGCAACTCTGCAGTTCAGGGTGAGAAGGTTCTAGGCCCGTTCTCCATATTTTATCTCGATGTACATGGAGGATGAGCCTGGCATTTTCATTCCTGTTAGGCGCCATATAACCTTTCATGGTCGGTGCGCCTTAAAACCCCAATTCAAAATATTGTATTACAGGTCACTTTAAAATGGAAAATAAATATAATAATAAAGAAGTAAAACTTTAATGAGTTTATTTCTTGTTTTTGCCCTATGATATACAGATGTAAGCATAATATTTATAGCTAAAAAGTCAGTTCAAAAGTTCATTAGCGTCTATGTTGTATTGTTATACGTCTTTCGGACTAGAAATAAAATTATATTAAAGTGCCACTTGATATTTTGGCTACTTCACTGGTCCAGATGGGAAGTTTCCTCTATGTTAAGGGAGCTGATGCTAAGATTGTATATTTGTACTTATGTGTACTGATTAGGAGTCTCATTAGGTGGTCTTGGACTGATTCTGAGAGCTACATGCCCATTAAAATCAAGTAGATTAAAAAAAAAGTCTCGCATATTCTCTGTATGACACTGTTTGTATGTTTTATACCTGTAAAATGTACAAATATCTATCATCTCTTAACCATGTAGATCTAAATGCTTTACCGTGCTTTTTATGCCCCCGAAGGGTGGCATATAGTAGCCACACTGTCTGTCCGTTCGTCTGTACACTCGTGTCCGCTTCATAACTCTGACAATAATGGACGGATTTTCAAATAACTTCGCACAATTGCTCACTACAACAAGACGACGTGTCGCGCACAAAAACCAGGTCCGTGGCTCCAAAGTCAAACTTAGAGGTCAAAGGTCAAAATCCGTTCGCGTGTACAATCGTGTCCGCTTCATAACTCTGACAATAATGGACGGATTTTCAAATAACTTCGCACAATTGCTCACTACAACAAGACGACGTGTCGCGCACAAAAACCAGGTCCGTGGCTCCAAAGTCAAACTTAGAGGTCAAAGGTCAAAATCCGTTCGCGTGTACAATCGTGTCCGCTTCATAACTCTGACAATAATGGACGGATTTTCAAATAACTTCGCACAATTGCTCACTACAACAAGACGACGTGTCGCGCACAAAAACCAGGTCCGTGGCTCCAAAGTCAAACTTAGAGGTCAAAGGTCAAAATCCGTTCGCGTGTACAATCGTGTCCGCTTCATAACTCTGACAATAATGGACGGATTTTCAAATAACTTCGCACAATTGCTCACTACAACAAGACGACGTGTCGCGCACAAAAACCAGGTCCGTGGCTCCAAAGTCAAACTTAGAGGTCAAAGGTCAAAATCCGTTCGCGTGTACAATCGTGTCCGCTTCATAACTCTGACAATAATGGACGGATTTTCAAATAACTTCGCACAATTGCTCACTACAACAAGACGACGTGTCGCGCACAAAAACCAGGTCCGTGGCTCCAAAGTCAAACTTAGAGGTCAAAGGTCAAAATCCGTTCGTCTGTACACTCGTGTCCGCTTCATAACTCTGACAATAATGGATGGATTTTCAAATAACTTCGCACAACTGCTCACCACAACAAGACGTCGTGTCGCGCACAAAATCCAGGTCCGTGGCTCCAAGGTCAAGGTTAAACTTAGAGATCCGTTCGTCTATACAATCGTCTCCGCTTCATAACTCGGACAATAATCAACGGATTTTCAAATAACTTCGCACAATTGCTCACCACAAGACGTCGTGTCGCGAAAAACAAACCAACACATTTTTTTATTTATTTATTTTTTTAAATTTTTTTTTTTTTTTTTTTTTTGTTTGCTTGCTTGATTGATTTTTTTTAAGATTTTTTTTAATTATTTGTTATAATGCCAAATACATTTGTTACTACTTTCTGTCTGTCAATACCTATTCATAGCCATAGATCTACATACTCGTATGTCAATGTCATAGCTTATGTTTACCGACTTTAAATACAATTGTGTATCTATCTTTTATCTTGCATACTAAGTTAAGTCAACTCGTATCTCTTTATTAAAGTTAACTCGTAACCTCACCCCTTCCCCACATCCCCCACCCCCACCCCATCCCCACCCCACCACATACTTTTTTTATCAACTCGCACCCACTCGTAAAGTGTAGATCTAGATAATATGTTGAGTAAATATCGGTTATCTTTCCTTGGTTTGACTCTTCAATATACGTGTCGAGCGTAACAATCGTAAATATTATGATATTTAAACGTTAAAGGTTAAAGTGGCTCTTTTTATCCATATTTCTTCTGAAATTGCAGACGTTATGGAGGAGTCATATGGTTCGTCGTCACTCAGACGGAGGTATGTTCGTGGAACTGACGGAAAATTGACCCTTCATACCAGACAGAAGAATGGTAGTTTCGTGTCGTTGTCTCACTTCTTCAGGGTGCGTTGGGCATATCCCACAATTTGCAATTTTCCATTTACGACTTACTGTTTAGCGTTTTCCTATCAGCCATGAAAACCAAAACCACATACTTGCTTTTGCTTACCTTCAGTGCTGCAGAGATTCGTCTTAGTTGACATGTATAAAAATATAAAATACCCATGTCCGTACCTGAAAGGTCAAGGTCACACTTGCAGTTCATAGACATAGGTCAAAACATGTACGCATTTTCGTGTCCGGACCGTAACGTCACAACCCCTGCAGGGATTTTTAAATTACTTGGCACAAGTGATAACCATAACAAGACGATGTGTCGTGCGCAAAACCCAGGTCCGTACCTCAAAGGTCAAGGTCACACTTGCAGTTGAAGTTCAGTGTTTTTTTTATGCCTAATTTGGGGCAGTTATTCGGCCCCATTCACAATGCCAAAAAGTATACTTTTTTCACAATTATATCCAAAAAATTCACAACCTGAAAAAAAAAAAAAAAGGGTAAATACAGACCAGTAAGGATACTAGTCTTATTATACGCTGGTGTTAAAACTAGTCTGTATTTACCAAAAAACAAAACTTAAATCCAAGGGATATTAAACTGTGAAATTAAAAGTGAAAAAAGTATCTTTTTCTTTTGTTATAATATTTCACATTTTTCACAATTTCTAGAAAAATGCCGCTATTTTTCACAACGGCACAGGCACAGGCTGCATTCACAAAACACATAAACAAAACACTTAGTTCATAGGTCAAAAACAGGTACGCAATTTCGTATCCGGACCGTAACGTCACAACCCTTGCAGGGATTTTTAAATAACTTTGCACAAGTGATCACCATAACAAGATGATGTCTCGCGCGCAAAACCCAGGTCTTCAAGGTCAAGGTCACACTTGGAGGTCAAAAGTCAAATTGTGTCCGGTCAATAACTCTTGCATTCATGGACGGATTTTCAAATAACTTGGCACAAGTGCTCACCACAAGACGATGTGTTGCGCACAAAATCCAGGTCTGTGGCCCCAAGGTCAAGGTCACACTTAGAGGTCAAAGGTCAAATTGTGTCCGGTCAATAACTTTTGCATGCCTGGACGGATTTTCAAATAACTTGGCACAAGTGCTCATCTCAACCAAACGACGTGTCGTGCACAAAATCCAGGTCCATGGCTCCAAGGTTAAGATCAGACTTAATTTGTGTTTTTTCATTTATTTCTTAAACTTTGCGATTTTTTTTTTTAAATTTTTATGTAGATTCTTTTTTCTTTTTTTTAATATTTTTTTTTAATAATATACTTTTTTAGATTTTTTTTTTTTTTTAATAATATTTTTTTATTTTTGATTATTTTTTTTTTTTTTTTTTTTTTTTTATTATTTTTTTTTTTTTATTTATTTATTTATTTTTTTTTATTTTTTTTTATTTTTATTTATTTATTTATTTTTATTTTTTTTTTTTTATATATATTTTTTTCTATAATTTTTTTTTTCAATAATTTTTAAATATATCTGTTGGTTTCATATTGCTCCAAGATCAAGGTCACACTTACAGGTCACTTCGGGGGCATTTGTCACTTACTGTGACATTTCTTGTTTATGCATGCATTAATTATTATTATAGTTCATGGCAAATTGAATTAGAATATCGCAGATGAAATATAAAACATAATAAGTACATGTATGTGTATTTAATAGTGTTAAATGGACACAAAGCAATATTATAAACGGCATTAAATAGCTTAGACAATTTGGAGTTAATAAGGTCGATCTATAATGAAACTATAGAATAGTGAATTGTGTCCATTTAATACTTAGTTCACTGAATTACTTACTTTTTTGAAGTCGCGGCATGCCCAACACATCAAAATCCATTCTGTCCGATGTACGGCACATTTTACAAACATAATCCATATTAAGATCACCCCATTTTGTCAAGTTCATCAACATCAACACCATTTTTTACAAATTGAACAAAGGACACAGTCACTAATACACTATAAATAATGTTTTCTATCAATATTTTATAATATATCAATTATCAAAATATATTTCGGTAATTCTATGGTATATTCCGGTAAATTTCGGTAAATAGGTGTATTTCAGTAATTCTATGATATATTCTGGTATATTTCGGTAAATAGGTGTATTTCGGTAATTTTATGCACCACAAAAAAAAGTTTAATTGTAGCTGTGCCGCTGCCTTGACTTAATTTCCGAAACACACATGTTGCAGAGCCTAAAATGGCAGAAATTACGTCTGCGCACGTTTATTGCAATAGTTGTCATAAAAAAAACAATTTTTCTTAGATATCACAGTACAAGGTATTTTTAATAATAGAAATAACGGTTATCCCTGGTCCCTGTCTCATTTGTAAACAAAATAGCCGTGTAAGAAATGTATGCTAACACCTTCTGGCAGGAGGTACTCATAAGGGAATTTCAATGTCGCTAAAACTCGACACAGAAGCAATACTCGGCATCAAAAAGAAACGTGTACGATGATGTGTTGTACAATAAAAGTTAATATTAACTGACGTATTTATTTAAGATTAATGACTAACATATATATTTTGTATAATTTTGTGCCAGGAGAACTAATTTAAATATCTTGAAACTGCGTGTGTGTGTAAGGATTGTAGATTATATTCTACCTGACGGTCATAGGTACAGTTGTGTCTGGACTTTTATCTGTGTGTTTGTGTGTGATGTGATGATTGTAGATTATATTCTACCTGACGGTCATATAGGTACAATTGTGTCTGGACTTTTATCTGTGTGTTTGTGTGTGATGTGATGATTGTAGATTATATTCTACCTGACGGTCATAGGTACAATTGTGTCTGGACTTTTATCTGTGTGTTTGTGTGTGATGTGATGATTGTAGATTATATTCTACCTGACGGTCATAGGTACAATTGTGTCTGGACTTTTATCTGTGTGTTTGTGTGTGATGTGATGATTGTAGATTATATTCTACCTGACGGTCATATAGGTACAATTGTGTCTGGACTTTTATCTGTGTGTTTGTGTGTGATGTGATGATTGTAGATTATATTCTACCTGACGGTCATAGGTACAATTGTGTCTGGACTTTTATCTGTGTGTTTGTGTGTGATGTGATGATTGTAGATTATATTCTACCTGACGGTCATATAGGTACAATTGTGTCTGGACTTTTATCTGTGTGTTTGTGTGTGATGTGATGATTGTAGATTATATTCTACCTGACGGTCATAGGTACAATTGTGTCTGGACTTTTATCTGTGTGTTTGTGTGTGATGTGATGATATGTCTGCTTGAAGCAGCGAACTCAGTTGTTTCTTTATAGTGCTGCCACACTGGAATACCATGCCGTAGTAGGTCCGTGGTATCCCCCAGTAACATTATTCTGACACTGGTCAATCAGTTGTAGCACTACCCATTATTTGCTCATCAGGCAAGGGTTACAAGTGACTACTACCATTTTTAAAGTCTTTGGTATGACGCGGTCAGGGGACTCGAACCCACGACCTCCCGAATTCAAGGCAGACGCTCTTACCACTACACCACAATACTTCGGTTTTATCTTAAAATTTCGGATAAATTTATACCGTTCAGATTTTGTCAAAGGGAAGTAACAATGTTATACTAAATACGTAATTTTATGAACGTGTCATCTCCCTTTGATACTACAGCTTTTTGTGTGTCGTTTGCTGTTTATAAAGGTCGAATATAAAAAAAACACCCGTCTAGTTCCCTAACATTATGTTTTATAATCGAGCCATTTGTATATATGCACGCGCATCCCCACGTGACGATGTTTACAAATAAATGCAAATCTGCGGTCATTTTTATGGTCAATATTTACTTTTTGGGGTAATTTATCTTGTTAGCTCTACTGTCCGCCGTCCGTCCGTCCGTCGTTAACTTTTGTCTCGTTAAGACGATAGGGCCTTCATTTTTCATCCGATCTTTACCAAACTTTAACAGGTTGTTAATATCAATGAAAGCTCGGATAATTTCGAAAACCAGCCAGATCGGACCAGTAACAGCAGAGTTATGGCCCTTGATTTAGTTCAAAATGCTATATTGCTATATTTTGCCTGGTTAAGACGATAGGGCCTTTATTTTTCATCATATCTTTACCAAACTTTACCACATTGTTAATATCAATGAAAGCTCAGACAAGTTCGAAAACCAGCCAGATCGGACCAGTAACAGCAGAGTTATGGTCCTTCATTTAGTTAAAAATGCTATATTTTACCTCGTTAAGAAGATAGGGGCTTCATTGTTCATCCGATCTTTACCAAACTTTATCAGATTGTTAATGTCGTTGAAAGCTCGAACACGTTAAAAAAAAACAGTCATATCGGACGAGTAACAGCATATTAGTTGAAAATGCTATATTTTGCCTCAAGACAATAGGGGCTTCATTGTTCATCCGATATCAATGAAAGCTTGGACAAGTTCGAAAAACATTCATATCGGATCATATCGGATCATATCGGACCAGTAACAGCGGAGTTATGGCCCTTGATTTAGTTAAAAATGCTATATTTTGCCTCGTTAAGACGATAGGGGCTTCATTGTTCATCCGATCTTTACTTAACTTTATCAGATTGTTAGTGTCATTGAAAGCTCGAATAAGTTCGAAAAACAGCCAGATAGGACCAGTAACAGCGGAGTTATGGCCCTTTATTTAGTTAAAAATGTTATATTTTGCCTCGTTAAGACGATAGGGGCTTCATTGTTCATCCGATCTTTACCAAACTTGATCAGATTGTTAATATCAATGAAAGCTCGGACAAGTTCGAAAACCATTCATATCGGACCTGTAACAGCGGAATTATGGCCCTTGATTTAGTTCAAAAGATGTTTTTGTCCGAAACTTTCAAAAAAACGTAAATGGCAGTCGGTCACTTCATTGATGTTATTAAGAGCCATGTTAGCCAGTAGAGCGTAAGAGGGCCCTCTTGTTTTTGTATTCAGATGAAGCGTTTGCGCATTTCAGATAACACATACTGAGAAAATCCAATCAAAAAAAAAAGTTATAACAGAATGATGGCTATTGCTTCTTACCCAGTAGTGCTAAACAAATTCAGCAAAAAACTTGCATATATCTTTTAAGGCTAGGATAATTTTCCTATGTGTACCAATGTTTTCATCATTAAATGTATGCCATTTTAATGCAAGCTTACACAAAATAATATATTTATGATGCAATGATTATTTAATCCTTTGCCTTTGATACGATATCAACAAGTTGTATTTAATTTTAATCCTAAATATGAGAAATTTTAAATGGGTCATGTCAAAGGCGGGGTACCTGCATAAAACTTGATGTAATATCGGTGTTCGTGGTAAAAACATCTGGTAATTGTTATGTTTGTACATTTCCCATGTGACGTGTGACCTAAATTCCTGACATGACAATGTTTTGAAAACAGTAATTTAAAAACACTCCACGGTATTGAACAGAATTGATTTTAAGGTGAGGAGGGTACTCATATTTTTGGGTACTAGTATCAGGTTCAGATAAAAATGCCAACCCTCTGTATAATTATTTTAATAGGAATCTTGGCGTCAGTTCTGATAAAAAACAGGTATACCGCATGTTGGAATTCCCAATCTTTTCTGGATACCCATGAAAGCTAATAATCTACATTTGTTCTCAACAATTTGCAATTTCAGACACTTGATGGAATTGACATTCATATTTTGTTGTTATTTTCAGACAGTGTTCCTTCCTCAAGGTTACCCCGACAGCGTTAGTTCCGACTACCTCACCTACCAGATATGGGACACAGTTCAGGTACAAAACCACCGGTACAAGAAGTCCTTGCTATATCAGAATTGGAACAGAGATAGACCCTGATATAAAGCATCAAGTCAGCGGACTTTGTCCTTTCCAGGGCTCGAATTTTATCACTCGCGAATATAAGAATATAACTAGAATGTATGAATTTATGGGTTTCCAAGGATAAAATAATAATTAGACTAACAGGTGAAACAAAGGCTTCTCTGATTTGTTTTGGAGGTAATTCAACTGCATCAGCACCACATGCGTTGTTAGCAACACCGTTATCTAGGTCATAGTTTATTCTAACGAGCTTCTATTTTTAGCGCACGCAAGACAGACTTTGTCTTATATTATTGATCTCGGGCGCCACTGTTTTGCATACAAAATAATGGTAATCGGTGTTACCGTCTAGCAAATATTTGTCGGCTGCTAAAATGGTCGGAAAAAAGTGTTTTATTTTGCAAAAAGTTAGCTCTTGGAAAATAATGATTTCATGACAATGGCCAGTAGATTTCCAATTTCAGGGCCTCCTCTGGCCATTTTTTCCCTTTCGCAACCAATTTCGCCAAATGAAAAAAGTTGGAGACATTGGTTCCAGAATTGGCTCAAAGATAGCATATATAATATTTTTTCGAAATTATTTTTATGTAATTTTAAATAAAATATAGCCCATGAATAAAGCAGATAGTATTAAATTATATTTTAAAAACTATTTTACTAAATTTTTCACATAAAAATAAAACATTAATCTGGAAATGTTTCAGTTACAAAATAAATACTGTAGATGTATACAAGTACAAAATCTTATCTAGAATTATACTGATCACTGTTTATTTTATCCTGTCAGTTATAATTAAATGATACACATTAAAGCCTAATGTATACTTGACACCAAATGTGTGTATTTCACACCTCATCATGGACAAGTGTTGCTTGGAAATAAGAGGTGCTAATTTTGGCAGAGTTATTAGGCAATTATACAAGGGAAAATTAAGGGTATGACGAGATTGGAATACACAACATTCATGACAGACATTGGATATTTCTTTCGCCAATCACATTCGCCAAAGTTATTTTTTTATCGCCACTTTTATTAGTTTGTCTCATTTGGCTCCATTTGCGAATCACAGAGGAGGCCCTGAATTTGGCGAGTTGAAATTTTATGCGCTAGCCAAAGTTTACGAGTACTAAAAAAAGGTTAATTTCTACCCCTGCTACTTCTTGCAAATAGTTTTAATATGTGTTCAGTAGACAAAACTATTGATTATTTATTGTTTAATATATTTGTATCATACTGCCAAGGCAATGCTCTGATATAAGGCAGTATCAGGTGTAGGAATGTGTTATTCATGAACTTACAACTACATTTCAGGCCTTTGCGAGTAGCATAACTGGAACATTAGCGGCCCAGGCAGTTCTGAAGGGTGTTGGTGTTGGAGACGAGTCTGCCACCGTCCTGGCTGCCACATTCACCTGGCTACTTAAAGGTAATTAATAACCACAATATCTTGTATTATAATAATACCCACAATACCTTGTGTTATAATACCCACAATATCTTGTATTATAATACCCAAATACCTTGTATCATAATTAATACCAACACTACCTTGTATCATGATTAATACCCACAATGCCTTGTATTATAATACCCACAATACCGTATTATAATACCCAAATACCTTGTATCATAATTATACCCAAAATACCTTGTATCATAATTAATACTCACAATACCTTGCACAGCCTCAAATCTCAAGCCTCACTGTGTTTAAAAGTAGATAATATAAATAGCAATGTCACAATGCAATGAGCCTCGACCATCTTTTGCAGAAATGGAAGTAAATTCTCCCCGATATGCAAACTTGATTATTGTTTTGGGAGCAGATTTGTTCAAGTATGTCTGTAAAAAAATACTGGGTTTAAAACTATATATATATATGAGCTGTTGTGGTACACTATTTGGCTGAAATGGATTGCAATTATTCCAGGCTTAAATAACCAAAATTAAACTCCGTGTGTTTAACTTGAACATGCAGTTTTGCAGCAACAAGTGAAGCACGTGGAAGGCAAGGGAAGCATGTGGAGGGCATGTGCTTACCTGGGCCAATCGTAACTGACAGGGCTTCATAGCACTGGGGTCGCCTGTACTGGTTATTTCACTTCCCACTGATTTCATGTTTTTTTTCAGATTTAGCTGTTGAACACTTTAATGAAAATCAAAAATAATAGTCACATAAAATAGCAGGTTTGCTGTATGAAATACATAATTATTAAATTGTAAGATAGTTTCACAGCATTTTTAATGGAAGATTTCTATGTCTAGACTGTCATTATGGCACTAATGTCTGTATTTTTTCACATTTGTAGATGGTACTGGTATGCTTGGAAGAATTTTGTTTGCCTGGGTTCAGGGGTAAGATATGTACCTGTTTGTTCTTGGTATTTATATATCCCTCAGGAAGAAATCCTGTTTAGGAAAATAACCTTTTTATGTGTAGTCAACTCATTTTTTGTTTCAAGTTTTACTGGTCATAGGCCAGACAAGCATGAGAAATAGAGGGTTATCCAGACAAACTTGTGGAATAGAGAGTTATCCATTGTCAGTTTTGTTTAAGGAATTGTTTCAATATTTAATATCTTGGACGAGTTGGACAATAAGCAAAATGATGACGTAGATTTTCATCTTCTTTATGCAGGTACTTTAGTGTAAAATAGTATGATTTCTTTTAATCACATGTGATAAATTAACAACTGATGCATTAAAGAGTTATGGCACAATAGGAGAATTTTAGTTTGTTTTCACAATGACTAAGCTTAATAATATTGAATTGAAGGTTTGGTTCCATAAGATCTTAAATGAAAGACAATGAGCAAGTTGCCTGTGAATAATTAAAGTGGTGAATATCAGTGTATACAAAATAACTATACTAATTACTGTCAAAGGTTAATACCATTCCCTGTACAAAATAACCCTGATCAAGTTTAATTTCATTCCCTTTGTTTTTCCAGGACAAGTCTCGACTGCGATGCCAAAAGATGGAGGTGAATATTTTTTAACATTTTTGAACAATGTCATTTGAAGCAAAATATCAACTACTGTGTATTTCAGGGTACCTATGCGTCGAATATGAATCAAGATTTTTTTTTATTCCTTCCTATATGTTTTCATACCTGATATGATTGAATAGAATGAAAACGGACGCTCCTGAATCTGTTTTCAATCTTCGCGTAGCCATCCTCTAAGCTTTGCAAAGCCAAAAAATCATTTTGAACACCCAGGTTTACATGTAATTTTATTGACAGCCGAAAACCAAAATGGCGACAGTGGAACATTCCATTTTTCTAGGGTAGGGTGACTTAAAAAATCAGTTGACCAACAGTGGTGTAAACAAAATACAAATACAGTATACTATTTACCTACCCTTTTTTTGGTAGATATAATGGTTTCCATTCCAAAATAAAGGATAAGTATGATCGATTGCCGGAGGTGCTGAACATTGAACAACAACATCACCCTGCATAACCTACGTTTTACTTGGTACATCCGAACCCTAGAAACAGACATGCGCAGACGACAATTTCTAAAAATAAGGCCGCCATGTTGTTTTAATTTTTACAATATAAACAATGGGGTCAAAATGTAATTTAGGCTTTGTGAAGCATACCGGAACGCTATGGCAAGATTGTAAACAGATCCAGGAGCGTCTATTTTCATATTCCATATCAGGTATGAAAACATATAGTAAGTAATAAAAAAAAATATTGATTCATATTTGACGCATAGTCACCCTGAAATGCACAGTAGTCTGAATCATACCGGTAATTGAAAGCAAATTTATTCAAATCATGTTCCAAAGAATTGAACCTGCACAATGAAAGACACTTTTTATAAAGTCGGAATATGTATAGAAGAAAAAGAGCCATTATTTTTCTTTCCCATGTTTGGCCTATGACCACAGTCCTGCCTTTATGAAAACTGTTAAGCTTCACTGACCAGAATCTAGACAAGAATTTGTGAAAGCATGTTGGGCCGACCATAAAAAATTGTTGGTATCCTGTTCCCTACATACCCACAAAAAAGGGCCCTACACAAATATTTTTATAGCAATTCTGAATTTATTTATTTTTTACTATTTTTAGTATATTTTTCTTTTAATTTCTTAAGAGTTTTACTGTATTCATTACCTACCTTCCTTCCGACTTAAAAATCCTGGGTTGGGAAACAGCAAACAAATATATTTTTAAGGATGGCCTTGTCCTTTCAGGTCTCACAAGATGGTGCTGCGCATTTGTACTGTGTCGGCTTATATGAATAAAGTTTTCTGGGTCATTCCGAACCGGACGTTTCTGAACTAAAAGTTACTTTCTTATTAAACGTAGTCATTTGCCCACACAGAGCTGTACAAAATCTGGTACATTGACCAGGTGTGTACATTTACCAGGTGTGTACATTGACCATTTGTTTTGTTTTTTAATTTGAGTGGTGTCAGCCATTGCACTATTTTGGGCTTTAACTCCAGGGTTTGCACCGGAATTCCTTCTCTTCTTCAACAACCATAAAACTCATATTTTGGTGGTAGTGTCGTGACATAGCTGCACATTCAATTTCAGACAGTGTTCTTCATCTCACCTGCATCTGTCGGCAATTATTAAAAATATTTAAAACCTAAAAACACACTACTGCTTCTTATGGCACATAAATTATCCTACTGTGTGTTTCAATGAAGCTGTGTAGTGTGACCTTCAGTCATACAATTATATGAATCAACTATATGATTACACAGAGGATCTTACATGAGTACTCATTCATTATTGGATTTATTAAATAAGTTGGCAAAATGATATAATGCGAGGCTTTTGTCGAGCATTATATCATTTTTGCTAAAGAGTTTAATAAATTCAGTAATGAATGAGAACGAATGTTAGATTCTATTTATCACATAACTATCGGATAGATTTCTATTGCATGTCTGTCATTTTAACACACGACAATGCCATAGAACGTGGGAATGTATTGGATCGTAGTCATTATCGATTATTTGACAGCGCGTACATAGATATATTATATATTCTGTGATGAATTATAGAAATTTCCCAGTTTGAGAAAATCTATAACATATCCCTTCCTCTACTGTGCTATCTCGCCTAGTGCGCAAGATAGCACAGTAGCCAAATGTTATGAACTTAACTCGCGATATTACGTCACGAATTGACGTCATAATATTACTCCGCGCTGTCGCCAAAGGAGTGACAGAAGAAGGATTACTTGTGTCAAAAGACGATTGGAAATAAATTCATGACAGAATATATATTATATAGTTTAATTAACATTGTTGAAGTGATGTGGGAAATAATTCACTCGTGAGAAATATTCTTGCGATATAGAAACGCACTCGTTTCTATATCGCAAGAATCTTTCTCACTCGGGAATTATTTCCCACATCACTTCAACAATGTTAATTAAACTCTATTTACCACTAGTGGAATATCGAAAATATAGAATGGTGTTATTACACTCCCATACCTTAAGTTATGTGATAAATGTAGTCAGCAATTTTTTCTGATAACTGACTCATGCATTGTTTTTTTTGAATTTCAGAAACATACTAGGTATAATATCTTACTATTTTGTTCTTGGTTCCAGGTTATTTGCAGACATTTTAAATGACATTGCCATTTTCATGGAGATCTTAGGACCACATTTTCCTGGCATGTTTACGTTGATTGTTTGTACAGCAGGGGTATTGAAGGTATGTGTATCTTTCTGTTGATGTGAATGAAAGTTTGATCGTGTTATTGCAAGTGTATTATTCAGTATTGTTAAAGTGTGTAAATAGAATTATACAGTCATGTAAAACGATACCAATTATACAGTCATGTAAAACGATACCAATTATACAGTCATGTAAAACGATACCAATTATACAGTCATGTAAAACGATACCAATTATACAGTCATGTAAAACGATACCAATTATACAGTCATGTAAAACGATACATACCAATTATACAGTCGTGTAAAACGATACCAATTATACAGTCATGTAAAACGATACCAATTATACAGTCATGTAAAACAATACCAATTATACAGTCATGTAAAACGATGTCACATTCAAATCAACGGGTGCATGCAAAATTATTGTATCTGTATCTAAATAAGAAATAAGATACCATAGTTTCGCATTCACCTGACAAAATGTTAATAAAATAGTGTTTTGATTGACACGTGCTACTGCGGGCATTTTAAAACAATCTTGGCCTGTCTTTAAAAACATTAAGCTGGCATAGCTCAATGGATAGCGTGGTAGACTGAATCGAATTTAGCCTTGCTGGCACCACTGGGTTACTTTGTGGGTCCATGGTTACTTTGTGGGTTCCTCTAGCATCATCCATCAAAAGGGTGTGTAAAAACCGGGGTCCAGTGTATGGGAGTCTATCCTCATGCATGCTAGAGAACCATAGGGATCTATTCAGTAGTAAGAAAGAACCATAAGGAACTATTCAATAGTAAGAAAGAACCATAGGGATCAATTCAATAGTAAGAAAGAACCATAGGGATCTATTCAATAGTAAGAAGGAACCATAGGGATCTATTCAATAGTAAGAAAGAACCATAGGGATCTATTCAATAGTAAGAAAGAACCATAGGTATCTATTCAATAGTAAGAAAGAACCATAGGTATCTATTCAGTAGTAAGAAAGAACCATAGGTATCTATTCAGTAGTCAGAAAGAACCATAGGTATCTATTTAATAGTAAGAAAGAACCATAGGTATCTATTGAATAGTAAGAAAGAACTATAGGTATCTATTCAGTAGTAAGAAAGAACCATAGGGATATATTCAGTAGTAAGAAAGAACCATAGGTATCTATTCAATAGTAAGAAAGAACCATAGGTATCTATTCAATAGTAAGAAAGAACCATAGGTATCTATTCAATAGTAAGAAAGAACCATATGGATCTATTCAATAGCAAGAAAGAACCATAGGTATCTATTGAATAGTAAGAAAGAACCATAGGTATCTATTCAGTAGTAAGAAAGAACCATAGGTATCTATTCAGTAGTCAGAAAGAACCATAGGTATCTATTTAATAGTAAGAAAGAACCATAGGTATCTATTGAATAGTAAGAAAGAACCATAGGTATCTATTCAGTAGTAAGAAAGAACCATAGGGATCTATTCAGTAGTAAGAAAGAACCATAGGTATCTATTCAATAGTAAGAAAAAACCATAGGTATCTATTCAGTAGTAAGAAAGAACCATAGGGATCTATTCAGTAGTAAGAAAGAACCATAGGTATCTATTCAATAGTAAGAAAAAACCATAGGTATCTATTCAGTAGTAAGAAAAAACCATAGGGATCTATTCAGTAGTAAGAAAGAACCATAGGTATCTATTCAATAGTCAGAAAGAACCATAGGTATCTATTTAATAGTAAGAAAGAACCATAGGTATCTATTGAATAGTAAGAAAGAACTATAGGTATCTATTCAGTAGTAAGAAAGAACCATAGGTATCTATTCAGTAGTCAGAAAGAACCATAGGTATCTATTTAATAGTAAGAAAGAACCATAGGTATCTATTGAATAGTAAGAAAGAACTATAGGTATCTATTCAGTAGTAAGAAAGAACCATAGGGATCTATTCAGTAGTAAGAAAGAACCATAGGTATCTATTCAATAGTAAGAAAAAACCATAGGTATCTATTCAGTAGTAAGAAAGAACCATAGGGATCTATTCAGTAGTAAGAAAGAACCATAGGTATCTATTTAATAGTAAGAAAGAACTATAGGTATCTATTCAGTAGTAAGAAAGAACCATAGGGATCTATTCAGTAGTAAGAAAGAACCATAGGTATCTATTCAATAGTAAAAAAACCATAGGTATCTATTCAGTAGTAAGAAAAAGCCATAGGTATCTATTCAGTAGTAAGAAAGAACCATAGGGATCTATTCAGTAGTAAGAAAGAACCATAGGTATCTATTTAATAGTAAGAAAGAACCATAGGTATCTATTGAATAGTAAGAAAGAACTATAGGTATCTATTCAGTAGTAAGAAAGAACCATAGGGATCTATTCAGTAGTAAGAAAGAACCATAGGTATCTATTCAATAGTAAGAAAGAACCATAGGGATCTATTCAGTAGTAAGAAAAAAACATAGGTATCTATTCAATAGTAAGAAGGGCACAGCTCACCAGTTCCTATGTATCCACTCCCTGTCTTGTGATAGCTCTAAATAACCAAGGATAAGGTGCTGATGAGCTGTTAAACAGTTACACACATGAAATTGAATCATTGTTCAGTCAGAAGAAAGGTAGTCTTGGGATTTATGCCAAGAAATCGATAATTTCCAGTGAAAAAAATGGGTGTGATTTGCAGATACTTGAGTAGTATATACAATCTATTTCTCAAAAAAAAGAGCAAAATATGAAGACAACAGAAAGGAGGAGGTAGAAAAAAGTTTTTCCTACCCCATCTTTCTTAACGATGTCTAATGATTTCAATAACCGTCTCTTTTGTGTTTGTCAGTCTATAGTGGGTGTGGCTGGGGGAGCCACCAGGGCGGCGCTCACACTACACCAGGCACGGCGCAACAACATGGCAGATGTGTCTGCCAAGGATGGAAGTCAGGTACGAGGAATTGTTGGTTAACGTTGGGTCAACTGTACCCTCTTTTGTTCTTTATTCTCATTTCATACATTAGAGATATACTTTAATAATCGGTACATGCCTGTAGAATGCACCTTTTCATAGGCATGTTTAAAAAACAAGATGTTGGTATATTTTTGTCTGTACGGCCATCAATATACAATTACTCATTCCACCAATAACTTCGGAAGCATAAACTGATGAAATTTTATAGATACATTGTTCTTGATGAGAGGAGGAACCTTATGGCTTTTTGGATCAGTCAAACATCAAGGTCCTTCAGTATTTATATAAGAAACAGAAAGCAAAAAATGTAAACTTTGCTGATCAGTTAAATGTTTTTTAAATTGGTATATTAGTTTTATGTATTTTACTTCTCGTACAACTTGATGTTATATTCCATCAAGTGTGGTGTAAATATCAATTGGGCCATCCTTACAATTTGTTTGCTGTTTCCCGACCCAGGATTTCATAAGTGAGTAGGTAAGTGATTTTTTTTTTGTTGACAAGGTCAGTAAACACCTTTAGAAATTATAGAAAAAATTACTGAAGATAGCAACAATAACAAAATAATAATAAAGAATTGCTATAAAAATTTCTGGGTAGGGCCTTTTGTTCTTGGGTAGGTAGGGAAACAGCAAACCAACAATTTTTTATGGTCGGCCTTGTCTATCATTAATGTTTCACAAGTAGTGAACGTTAACCATAATGCTCTCTTTTTTGCTGCTAGGTCACATAATAAAGATACATTTTTATTATGATTGATACAGGAAACCCTAGTAAACCTCGCGGCCCTCTTGTGTAGTTTTGTCTTGGTACCCATCATCACAGGAAGACACATGTAAGTTCACAACCCGTCCAGGGTACCGGTATATTTTCTACCCATCAAAAAAACTCAAACATCAACAAATTTTTTGAGCACTCTGTAGAAAGATTGACCTATTGACAATGACCTTTCAAGGTGGATACTGCTGTATCTGTATATACAAGGATCAGTTGTAATTCCAAAAAAGTAAAACAGACAGAAAAAAGCCTTATATGTTTTCTAATAAATTCTGTATGTTAATACAACATGATAAAATGAACTTTGTAACCATCCAAAGACCTAGTATATTACAATCTCATTTTAGGCTGCATCTTACATGTCAACATGGCACTGTCCAAAACAGGGAGATTTTTGGAAGGATTTTATTGATATATTTGGATTTTCATATGAAATACGCAAGGACTTACTGGCTTAGACATTGAGGTGTATCATCTAATATAAAATATAGGGGTATAACCCAGTCCTGTCAACATTCTAGAGCCCATTAATAGTAGGGAAACCTCTACCCATCTATCAAACTTATAGCACAAGTATCCATTAATATAGGGGGTATAACCCTCTGCCCTGCTTTGTTTGGGTATTTGCAAATTCGTTTGAAGTCCGTTGTTTGATACTTATACATGAAAACTTGACCTACCTATTACTTTGAGTTATTATGCCCTGGTCAAAATTAGTGGGGGCTATACTGTTTTGGCCTTGTCTGTTGGTTTGTTCATCCGTCCGTCATTTTTGCTCATATTCTTAAAATGCTTTCACAAATTACTTTCACTTGGGAGTTTTGCATGTAGGTCTGCTTTCATAAAATGTTGTTATATTTTTGCTCATATTCTTAAAGTGCTTTCACAAATTACTTTCATATGTTATTTGTTGATTACTAAGGTTGTGCAAACACATTCTGTCATACTTCTGATCACCTGCGACCACAAGGTCAAGGTCACACTCTTGGAAGTTTTGCATTAGTTGGATATCCGCCATTTGTTTTCTAGTTTTATTACAAACATTATGGAGGAACGGAATGGAACAGTCACCATAGAGACCAGTATGTTATGGACACGATTTGAGCGAAATAATCATTGAAGCAAAGATTTCCACCATTTGCATTTCTTTATTTGACTATTAAGTACACAAATATAAACTACCTTCCCCTGTTTTAGGTTAATCTGGTTCCTGTACTTCACTTTTACATCGCTTCATTTGTATGCGAACTACTCAGCTGTAACTGCAGTTGTCATGGAGACCATCAACCAATCACGGCTGCACATCATTTTGCAGGAATATTTAAAGTCGGGAACCGTCATGTCCCCAACAGCGGTCAATTACAGAGAACCAGTTTTGTGGAGTATGTACCATCCTAGTCTCTTTTCTCGTTATAAGTAAACTATATAATATACCAATGTCATAAATCATACCTGCCAATGTAGAGAGATTGGATCACAAGTATCTTGTTTTTAGCTCTACTGATCAGAGATCAGCAGAGCTTATGCCGTTAGCTCTACTGATCAGAGATCAGCAGAGCTTATGCCGTGGTGCGGCGTCCGTCGTCCGTCCGTCTGTCCGTCTGTCCGTCCGTCTGTCTGTCCGTAAACTTTTTGTTGTAGCGACTACTCCTCTGAAACTACTGAATGGATTTTCATGAAACTTTACAGAAATGTTGCCCATGAAGTCTAGTTGATCCTAGCAAAAATTCATGTAGATGTGAAATCCAAGATGGCCGCCAAATCTAAAAATAGGTTTTTAAAAAACAAGTTTGTAGCGACTACTTCTTGAAAACTCTAAGGGATATTGCTATGGGACTTTTTCTAAAATGATCAGCATGACATGATGTTGGTCCTTGTTGAAAATCGTTTTGATTCGACGTTAAACATGGCTGCCAGCGGCCATCTTTGTTTACATAGAGTTATATAATGAAAACTTGTAGCGACTACTCCTCTGAAACTACTTGACGGATTTTCATGAAACTTCACAGGAATGTTGCTCTTGATGTCTAATTGATCCTAGCAAAATTTCAGGTCGGCCGGAAATTCAAGATGGCCGCCACAGCTAAAAATAGATTTTTAAAAAATAAGATTGTAGCAACTACTTCTTGAAAACTATAAGAGATATTGATATGGGACTTTTTCTAAAATGATCAGCATGACATGATGTTGGTCCTTGTCGAAAATCGTTTTGATTCGACGTTAAACATGGCTGCCAGCGGCCATCTTTGTTTACATAGAGTTATATAATGAAAACTTGTAGCGACTACTCCTCTGAAACTACTTGACGGATTTTCATGAAACTTCACAGGAATGTTGCTCTTAATGTCTAATTGATCCTAGCAAAATTTAAGGTCGGCCGGAAATTAAAGATGGCCGCCACGGCTAAAAATAGATTTTTAAAAAATAAGTTTGTAGCGACTACTTCGTGAAAACTATAAGAGATATTGATATGGGACTTTTTCTAAAATGATCAGCATGACATGATGGTTATCCAAGTCGAACGTTATTTTGATTTGACGTTAAACATGGCTGCCAGTGGCCATCTTTGTTTACATAGAGTTATATAATGAAAACTTGTAGCGACTACTCCTCTGAAACTACTTGACGGATTTTCATGAAACTTCACACGAATATTGCTCTTGATGTCTAATTGATCATTGCAAAATTTCAGGTCGGCCGGAAATTCAAGATGGCCGCCATGGCTAAAAATAGATTTTCAAAATACAAGTTTGTAGCGACTACTTCTTGAAAACTATAAGTGATATTGACATGGGACATTTTCTAAAATGATCAGCATGACATGATGGTTATCCGAGTCGAACATTATTTTGATTCAATGTTAAACATGGCTGTCAGTGGCCATCTTTGTTTACTTAGAGTTATATAATGAAAACTTGTAGCGACTACTCCTCTGAAACTACTTGACGGATTTTCATGAAACTTCACAGGAATGTTGCTCTTGATGTCTAATTGATCCTAGCAGGTCGGCCGGAAATTCAAGATGGTCACCACGGCTAAAAATAGATTTTCAAAAAACCAGGTTGTAGCGACTACTTCCTGAAATCAAAATCAATCAGTAGAGCTTCAAGGTCATTGACCTCTTGTTAGTCTTCAAATAGAGAGGTTTCTTAATATCAGCAGTTTTAAGCCTGGTTTTTCCTCTTAAAGAGGTAAGGCCAATTTGTATTACTATATTTGAATTTACGGACAGGAGACTGCATCCAACACATACATTTTGATCAAATCTGGCATAAGAACAGCCTATCACAGACCACACCAAAATGTATGAAAAACTATTTAAAACTAGTTACTCGGTCTTCATGTTTATGCATAAAAAATATAGATTTGATGTGCATAATAATTTATCAGAGATGTTATGTCTGTTTCAGAAACAAGAAGAAAAATTGATATAAAACTGGGAGCATCTATATCTTCCTTTGTAAATAGGTAGGTTCACTTTCTCGTTGCTTTTAACTTGATAAACAAAGTATCAACCTTCATTGATTTTAATTAGTCTTGATATGTTTGAATAGTCTAGATTCACACCTGTTTTAGTGGTCACCTATATCAGGGAGTAAGTATATAAGAATCTTTCATGGGTAACCGGTGAAGATAGGGAATTCCAACCCGGGGTATAAATGTTTTTATCGGAAACGAGGCTCTGCCGAGGTTCCGACTAAAACACTTATACCGAGGGTTAGAATTCCCTATCTGAACCGAATACCCATGATAGATTCTTTTTCTTGCATATAAGAGACATACTGTGTGTTGATGCCGCCAGCTACTAACGTTTTTCATGTTGCATACCGGATGTTGGCGAGCGTGAATTTCATCTCGACCCTAGGGTGAGATGGAAATATCTAGCCCCGGTAAAATGACAGATATCCTTGTATCCTTACTCCCCGCCTATATCAAGATACCACTAAACTAAAGGTACAAAATAATCGGTTATTAAATGCCATTATGTAGCCTTTGTAGAACTCTCAACAAATGTTTGGCATGCTTTATAATACACTTTACATAGATTCATTTTCATACTGACAATGCATGAGGCAATCTTAGAACAACTACTGTCATCACCGCTGAATCGGTATTGTGAATGTTTTTATTATCAAAATGACTATGGCTTTACATTTACTTGTTCAAAATATTTGCTCACTACTTGTCATGGCTTTAATTCTGTCTTTGTTAACAGTTCAGCAGATGTGAAGGCATTATTGGGAATATTCCAAAACAGTCGATATGTATTGTGGATAGATTATAAAAGTAGTAAGTTTTGTTTTTGAATATTATCTTAATGTGTTAAAAAAATACTAGAGTGTTGATGTGCTTGGGTCATTCCAAAATGTAGAAAACGTTAATAATGGACACCTACTTTTGATAGTAAATAATGTAAAACTAATGACAATAGGCATATATGGAGCTAATACAAACCGTAATGTTTTTGGATGCAGGGCTGGAAACACATTCCATTTGCTTCCATTGGTTACAACACAACATGTGACCAAAGTGCATCAATTCCATAAACTACACTTCTAAAAAGTTGACTGTTGACCTGTTAACTGTTTGTCACCAGTAGTATGACAGAACCCCTACACCCATATCTGATGTCTTCATCTATCTCTAGGTGAAATATGTATCGCCCTGACTCACACCAGCACAATTACGGACCAGCTACAGGCCTGTTT
>JAWPHD010016354.1:0-50350 GCA_037043455.1 Cyrtodaria siliqua
GGCATTAAAATCAATAGTTGAAGGAAATCTATATTTAGGACCTTTCGACAACAAATGCCGAATACGTTTATCAACAATATTAAAATTATCTCTGGCGTATGCTATAACGGTGACTTTTTTTGGAATGTTTTACGCATCTGCTTGCTTTTCAAAAACTCGAAGCCATAACGTATATATATTTCACATAATAAAACAATTGTAATTCTGTTTGTACTGTCATATCTCTGAAATATTAAACTTATTTTGGCGTTATTTTCCAAGAACAGCCACTGATAAAAGATGCAAACTGTATGCCTTTATATATGAATTCATAACTCAACAAGATGATTTCCCAGTACTACCATCTATTTTACTAGACTCTCGTAGGACACTCTGGTTACATCTGATCTCATCGGGAGCCATTATTTTAATGGCTCCTGATGCGATCACATGTAACAAGTGTGTCCTACGAGAGTTGGCCAACAAACTTAGACCTGCACAGGCGAAATTTATTTTCTTTATTATATCGCCAGGAATATTTCCAAATATCTTCAAAAGGGGCCATTGAATATGTTTTTCCATCGCAATTCACTGATTACAGACTGATGTAAGTAGAAAGTTCACAGAACACAGTCTAATAAAAGCACTCATTCGAAACAATCGAAAAATAGAAGCAAAAGACAAGTTACAATCATAAAATGGTTGACAACTGGGGTACCACATTAAAACGGTCACAAAAACAGTGACGGAAAGAAGGGCGATGGGTCTAGTGTGCTGCAAACCTCACTCTTATTATACTTTCATACCTAGTAAACTAGACAGAGTAAATAAGGAAACTCTCCAGGCTATATCTTCTAACACACTAGGTAGCCTTTAAATATCTCCACTACAAATATTTCCAAACTTTTAACGTCTTGTTTTCACTGCCATTAAATATCACGTTAAACAATATTGTGCTAAGGCTTATGAAAACTCTGGGATTAATTCATTTTGATCTATTAGAAAATTCTTGATAAAATTTGAAATAAACGTCAAGCTTTATCTATAATTACTGATGGTATTCCTACATTATATACAACTTTACGGCATAACCTTATCAAAGACAAGCTTATTGCTCTCATTCTAAAAACATTTGATCGGGAAAATACTACATTTTTGGCCTGTCACAATAGTAAAGCGTTTTCACTAACAGCAGTTTGGACAATAACATTATGCGGACTTGCCATGAAGTTTGTGAATCACTTATTTTTCCATTTTTCGTCAGGTATGGAACTACTGTTTATAGACACATTGTTGGTATCCCTATGGTACGAACTGTGTCACCACCTGTTGCAGTTTTGTTTACTATATTGCTATGAAAGAGATTTCATGTTGAGTCTTTCACCAGACACCCAGGCAGATGTTAATGAAGCCTTCAATGACACCTCTCGGTATCTGGATGACATATTGAACATTGACTACCCTTTCTTTTCTACTATGGTTAATAATATATATTCTAAAGAACTTCTACTTAAGAAAGATAATATTTCTGATATTAACGCTACTTTTCTCGATTTACAACTCTCTATTGAAACTGGTGAAATATTTAGCACAATCTATGAAAAGAGAGATGATTTTAGTTTTGATATGGTAATTATCCCATTTATTTAGATGGGGATGTTCCCCGAGCAATTTCTTGTGGAGTCTATGTACCCCAACGTATTCGTTTTTCTAGAGCTTGTACTCGAGTTCAGGACTTTACTATTCGTAATCTTCGTATAACTGAAAAGCTACTCCATCAGGGCTACCTTTACCATAAACTTCGTAAAATCTTTTCACAATTTTATTATCGTTGCCATGATCTTCTTTCCAAATAGTGAAGTAATCTAAAAAGTCTTCTGCGACAAGGACTATCACAACCTGATTTCTATGGTGATGTGATTGACAAACTTCGTAAGATCCTTGGTCATGATCACTTTCATACTGTCTTTGTTAAACTTGTTAAAAGGTTTATCAAAAGAGGTTTTGACCCTATCATTTTGCAACGCACTGCATGCTTGGTGGTAAACCCATTTAGACTTCGCCACTATGCTTTCCTCTTTAAATGTGCGACGAACGGACAAGCTGTGGACCCTATGATGACGTCTACCTAAAGCCCGAAAGGTGATGTTTGATGTGTGTCTGCACTCGTGTCTTGTCGTGCCCTCAGTGATTAATTCTCTTGTTGCTCTAGCTTCTGCCAACTACCTTCTTTGTGGATTTCTAGGCTATTTTATTCGTATTTATATATACACGATCATCTTTGTGTTTTCCTATATTGCCTATTAATGCTGCCTTGATGATTAGGGAATAGTTCATGGCGGGGATTTCTTTATTTACAATGTCCTATTTTATTGGGATGAAGTAGGGTAAGTGTGAGGTTTGGTGCACCCTAGAACCTGGTTTAAACCCCCAGCGACCTTTTTTGGAACTGACCGTTCCAAGGCGGTAGCCCTATTGTCAACCCTCCTTTTGTGTTTGTCACGACATATGACTTTATTCCTTATTACTATAGCCATTCATGTTGTCTTTTTGCGTGTTTTGGGTTTCCTGTTCGACTTTTATATTTATTTTTAAAAGTGTGATTAATAGTCGAACAGGAAACGTAGTTTTCACAGACCACAGTCATCCAAAAGCATGCATTAAAACAAACAACAGTTATATGGTTAATATTAAAGGTCATATCAATAAACACAAATATGATTAAAATAATAGTATCATAATCACATTTTATTCTAATTCTTTTGATGAACGAGAATCTTACGAAGTTTCTAACGTCACTGTACATGTTAGGTTAAGTCTTCGGTGCAAAAGAGATCTTCAGCTACATTTATATTTTTAAGTAGATCATGATAACGATAATTATACAAAATTGCACAGGTTTTTTAAAGTGTATGGTAACGTTAGTTTCGATGTAGTGTCTTTTTAGTGATGCAAAGGTTACGCAAAATATGGTCTTACGCTCTTAAAAATGTAATAAGTTCTGAAATCTTCATCTTATAAGATATTCCTAGGTGAACATCCCGTCTGAGTAGGAACAATTAACGATGTCAAAATTAAAATCATCTCTCATGTCAACATTGTGCATAGTATTACCCCATTGTCATTTGAGAAATGCAAAGAAGCCACAGATTCAGAAATGTTAGATGTCCTGTGATGATGTTCCTTGGGATAGATATTATTAATCATAGTATAACATATAAAATGGTCAGCGTTAACTTTATTCTACAGATACCAAGAAGTGTTATTTAAGGCTTCGATGACATCTATCTGAATATCTAGGGAAAGACTCATCATAAAGTATCTTTCACTGCTCTGCAACAACAAATATGCGACAAGAGATTCACAGTTTGTTTCCTTTGGGATACCAACCAATTTGTCTCTCATTAATAGTTGCGTACTTGATGAAAATATCATCTAATAACTATATAAATGCTTCACACATTTCTTGGCAAGTCAACATAAAGTAATTGTATAGAGATCTGTAAATGAAAATGTTTTAATATTGTATTTTGTTGTCCGTTAAAGGCCTTCTGTATAAGTGTAATAAGTTTAAATTTGATAACGGGTTTTGGTAAAGTTTTCTATAGTGTAGAATTGTCAGATTTATTGACCAAATGAAATTGATCCAACAATTGTTAAGAGCACAATACTGTTTAACGGCAGATATACAAACGTTAACATGTTGAAGATGTTTGTAGTAGAACAGGCACTAGAATTAGAAATAAAACAAAACTCGTAATCAAAAATGCAAATTGAGATTTGTAAATGTAATTTAGGAGTTCAGTACATATTGGAAATTGTGTTTTTCTTTTCTCTACCCAGCCTTAGAAAACTGTGAACTGTGTTACTATAAACTTACCATAAACTTCGTAATTTTTATTATCGTAACACTGATCTTCTTTTCAAATATAAAAGTAATTTAAGGACTCTTCTGCAACAACGACTATCACAACCTGACTTCTATTGTAATGTGATTTATCAACTTCGTAAGATTCTTGGTCATGATCACTTTCATACTATCTTTGTTAAACTTGTTAAAAACTTTATCAAAAGAGGTTATGACCCTATCATTTTGCAACGTACTGCATGCTTGGTGGTGGACCCTTTTACAGTTCGCCACTATGCTTTCCTCTTTAACTGTACGATGACCGGACAGGCTGTGGACCCAATGATGACGCCTACCTAAAGCCCATTGGGACGGTGGCGTTTGATGTTTGTCTACTTTCTTTCTTGTCGTGCCCTTAATGGTGTATTCTCTTGTTGTGCTGGCTTCTGCCAAGTCAATGAGTATCTTCATTGTGGTTTTCTAGGCTATTGTTTTCCTGTATTATTTTTACACGAGCATATTTTTGTTTTACTTATATTGCCTATTGATGCTGCCATGTTGGTTAGAGATTAGATTATGGCTGGGATTTCTTTATTTACACTGTCCAGTTTTAATGGGATGACAGTAGGGTAAGTGTGAGGTTTGGTGCACCCTAGAACCGGTTTAAACCCCCAGTGGCCTACTTTGCCACTGGCCGTTCCAAGGCGGTAGCCCTATTGTCAAGCCTTTTGTGTTTGTGATGTCGTTTGCTTTTATTATTACTTTTGCCTTCTTGTTTGTCTGTTTGCGTGTTTGTTTCTGTGTTTTGTGGTTGACTGTCCTCCTTGAATGCTGCTTTCCCTGTCCGATCTTTTTATATTGCTTTGCATGTGCGGAAATAACACCATGCAGCAAATTGAAATTCATTATACGATTTAGTGCTCCCAACTTCCGGAAATAAACCCTGAGGTAATGTATGCATTTGATATGAAATTCTTTTATTCCCATGTTAAATTACGAAACAAAATATTGGTCTCGGAGGAAGAGAAAATAGGTGTGCTGTAAAAAATGAATACGAGTAGTTATGACTTTTGGAATTATTTCTACCGTGTAGTAAGGGAGTGCGTTTGTGCGGGTTAACCACGACATCATTGTATACTAAAGTCCTGAATGGAGTGTGCGATCTTATCCCGACATTCATCAAATGTAGGTATAAAAGTCGAACTGAAAATGTAGTTTCACGCAACACAGTTAAAAAAACACACATTGACACAAGCAATAATTACAATGTTAATAAAACGCAAGGCATTTGACATCAACCTACCTCCATGGAACGGTCAGTAGCAAAAAGGCCGCTGGGATTTTAACCCGGTTCTAGGATGCACCAATGTCACTCTTACACTATTGTCATCCCAATAAAATTGGACAGTGTAAATAAAGAAATCCCCGCCACGATACATTCTCTAACAAGCATGGCAGCAATAATAGGCAACATTTTCTATGAAAGAGAGTTCATGTTGAGTCTTTCACCAGATACCCAGGCAGATGTTATTGAAGCCTTTAATGACACCTCTCGGTATCTGGATGACATATTGAACGTTGACAACCCTTTCTTTCCAACTATGATAACTAATATTTATCCTAAAGAACTTCAGCATAACAAAGCTAATATATCTGATAATAACGCTTCTTTTCTTGATTTAGATCTCTCGATTGAAAATGGTGAAATAAAATAATTAACAAAATCTATGACCACAGAGACGATTTTAATTTTGACATTGTTAAATATTCCACTTGGATGGGGATGTTCCCCAAGCAACTTCTTATGGGGTGTATGTGTCTCAACTCATTCGTTTTTCAAGAGCTTGTACTCGAGTTGAGGACTTTAATATTCGTAATCTTTGTATAACTAAAAAGCTACTCAATCAGGGTTACCGTTACAATAAACTTCGTAAAACCTTCGCAAAATTTTATTACCGTAACCCTCATCTTCTTTCCAAATATAAGTAATTTAAGGACTCTTCTGCGACAAGGACTATCACAACCTGACTTCTATGGTGATGTGATTTATAAACTTCGTAAGATTCTTGGTCATGATCACTTTCATACTGTCTTTGTTAAACTTGTTATAAAGTTTATAAAAAGAGGTTATGATCCTATCATTTTGCAACCTAATGTATGCTTGGTGGTGGACCCTTTTACAGTTCGCCACTATGCTTTCCTCTTTAATTGTACGATGACCGGACAGGCTGTGGACCCTATGATGACGCCTACCTAAACCCATAGGGACTGTGGCGTTTGATGTTTGTCTATGATCTTTCTTGTCGTGCCCTTAATGGTGTATTCTCTTGTTGCTCTGGCTTCTGCCAAGTCATTGAGTACCTTCATTGTGGCTTTCTATGCTAATGATTTTGTTGTATTATATTTGCACGAGCATATTTGTGTTTTACTTATATTGCCTATTGATGCTGCCTTGTTGGTTAGAGATTAGTTCATGGCGGGGATTTCTTTATTTACACTGTCCTGTTCTAATGGGATGAAGTAGGGTAAGTGTGAGGTTTGGTGGTGCACCCTAGAACCGTTTAAACCCCCAGTGGCCGTTCCAAGGCGGTAGCCCTATTGTCAAACCTTTTGTGTGTGTGATGTCGTTTGCAATTATTATTACTTTTGCCTTTTCGTTTGTCTGTTTGCGTGTTCGTTTTTGTGTTTTGTGGTTGATTGTCGTCCTTGAATGCTGCTTTCCCTGTCCGATATTTTTATCTTTCTTTGTTAAGAGTATGAATATTAATATAGTCCTCAACTCAACTACAAGCACTAGCAATACGAATAGGTTGAATGGGAGGAACCCCATCTAAATGGAGATACTGAACAGAACAATATCAAACTTAAAATCTCCCTAGTCAAAGATTTTGCTATTTTATTCTCCGTGATCAATCGAGAGATGTAAATAGAGAAAACAAGCGACAGTATCAAAAATGTTAGATTTGTTGATTTGAAGTTCCTTAGAAAAACACGTGATTACCATTGTAGAAAAAAAGTGTTTTCAATAATCAATATGTCATCCAGATACTGAGAGGTGCTAACAAAGGCTTCTCTTATATCTGCCTGAGTAGCTGGTGAAATAGTCAAAATTAGAATATAAAAATCGAACAGGAAAAGTAGCATTTAAGGACGACAGTCAACCACAAACACACACAGAAACAAAGACTAACTTTAAGATGAATAAAAATGCAACATAAGACATCATAAAATCCCGTTCATAGCAATACAACATCTGCGAAAAGACGTGCACAGTTCGTACTCATAGGGATACCAAGCATTTGAACATAAACGGTAGTACCATTCCTGACGTAAATATTATCTAATAGTAAAATAAGTGCTTCACCAACTTCATGGCAAGTCAACATCGTCTAATTTTCCAAACTACCTTAGTAAAAAACGCTTTAATTTTGTTACAGGCCAAAAATGCAGTATTTTCTCTAGCAATTTTTTTTTAATGAGAATAATAACTTGTCTTTGATAATAAATACTGAAAAGGGGGTCCCTTGGAAGCAACAAACGCAAACAGGAGATAAAAGTAGTAGACTTGGTTTTATTGAGTCCGTTCATGGGAGGTAATGTAGAGTGCAACTCCTCTCACGCCTCCTAGCACCGGCTTAAGCGATATTCTACTTTAAAGCCACACAGAGTGGGCTTGATGTAATGTTGTGTATAATGTTCAAACGTACTTATAGATGAAACGACGTTTGCAAAGTTTATGAAGACCGTCTCCTGGATTGTAATTAACCACAATAAATTATTCCCGTAGTTGTCATAAGCTTTAGCACAGTATTGTTTATGTGATCTTTAACGCGGCAATAAGACACGACGTATGGATATGTTTGTAGCGGTACAGCCATTATAATTAGAAATACAACGGGCATAATAACTAGTAATAACGACTGAAAGCATTTTATGCTTCGAGCATTTAGGAAAAAATGCCACTTATGGTAAATATTATATCAAATATACCGGAGATGACATGATCCAACAGAGTATGCAGGCATTATATGAACTGTCCCTAGCATTGTTATAATCTATGTTATGGCATTAGATATAAAAGTCGAACAGGAAATATAGCATTCAAAGACCACAGCCAACTAAAAACACGAACAGAAAAAACAACAATCACAAAGATAAACAAAATGCAAGATATGACATCATACACATAAAAGGGTTGCCAATAGGGCTACCGCGTTGGAACGGTCAGCGGCAAAATAGGTATCTTGGTGTTTAAACCATGTTCTAAGGTGCACCATACCTCAGTCTTACCCTATTGTCATTCAAATAAAACGGGGCAATGTAAATAAAGATATCCCCGCCGGGTTGTTTTTCTAACAAACAAGGCAGCATAAATAGGCAATATAAGCATACACATAAATGATCATGTGTATATAATATAAAAAAGCATACAAAGCCACAAAGGAAGCTAAATTTTCTGTTCAGCTTTTATACCAAATTTTGGAAATAGGGCTACCGCCTAGTATCGGTCATTGGCAAGAATGCCGATGGGGTTTAAACCAGGATATAGGAAGCCTTAAACGGCTAGTAACCTCTAATTGACACGACACAGAGTATTGAATTGTATTAGATTTTATAATCGCACCAACAGCTAAATTCAAATGGTGACCCTTAGGATATATTGTCTTATTTTTAATTTAGTCTTTTGACTGTTACCTATGATACGCAGGCTTCATAATCTTTGCTTCCAACTAAATTATAATTCGTTTATTTCGTCCACTGCTTTCTCGTTTAGGGTAAAGCATATTGATAGAAACTGGGACCATACGCCGCTGGCCATGGAATGGTATGAACATTTCACACTGAAGGTGCCATGTTCACCGTCATAAGCATACCATCTTCGGAATGGCTCAACATGTCGTACTATTGGTATTTTAAATATTGAGTTCTTCTAAACCTGGGGCTAGCGGGAGTAAACCGTCGTTAGCCTTTTTCCATTACCGTTCATGAACAGTCTCAATCAAACCAAGACTGCAATATTTTTTGATATTTATTGTGCTCTGCGATTTCAAAATTTCTACTATCATACTCCTTTTATATATCACAGTAGCGTTACCTGTGCAGTGTGGCGGCGGTAAAACGTCTCCCCGTGCTTGCAATCAGAACTGTCGTTTATTCCGATATTTGGAGATCGTTGGACCCGATATTTATATACAGATATCGGCGGTACATTCACATATACTTTGTGTTCTTACTTTAATTTCGAAACAGTGGTTCCACTACTTCAGACTTTAAACGCTCTGAGTATTGTTTAATCGCCCTTAGGCTATGTTGTCTGCTTTTTAATTAAGCATTTTGGTTGTTACATGTGTTACGCAAGCTTCATAACCTCTGTTCCCAATTACATTAAATTGTGTTGATTGTTTTCTCGATTGTGGCAAACCATTTTGTTATAAATTGGGACCATAGGCCGCTGGTCATGGAATGGTATGAAAACATCACACTGAAGGTTCCATGTTCACCGTCATACGCGCACCATCTTCGGGATAGCTCAACATTTCGTACTATTGGCCTTTTAAGTATTGAGTTTTGGTCAACCCATGGTTAGAGCGCTTAAACAGTAGCAATCATGATCCACTGTTTTGCTGTCTATATAATAAGGTGGGTTTTTTTTTTTGTTGTTTAGTATACTTATTAGGAATGATCCTGTGTTCTGTACAGGACTAGGGTGTTCATTTTAATAAATGACGTTCTTTACTTTTATTTATTCAGATACAAACATAGCAATGAAGTAAGGCATTGCGGATTGACAAGGGTAAATTTTCCATAGTTAACACTCTATACAATGTGCGAATACGTAACCTCTATTTTAGTATAACTAGACACAGTTGTGTTGTGATCACCGGTGAATCGTATGACGTATGAGCAGACGAAATGTAAACAAAGAGAGTTTTGAATAGAATAGTAGCTTCAAATAGTATTTTAATTTTAACAAATTGAATCTGCTTTAATTTCATCTGATGCATTTGGTCAATGTTAGAAATTAACTACATACACATACAACACACTGTGTACACCATATATGGACAAATTTTGAAATCTATTCTTAATATCTCCTTCCGATCATCCACAAGGTGAAATGTTGTATCTCAATGTGTGATTAGGTACCGTAAGTAAGTAAATTGCACAATCATTTAAGATCATGCCAGTTAAATGTATTTCAAATCTTTTTATAAGCGTTACAGTTTATTGTAGTACTTTTACACATGTGCGACAGTTTAATCTTGAAAAAGCTACAGTTTGTATACAACATTACAAGTAGACGTGCATACCAGAATGCCTATATTTCATGAATATTCAGTACAATTTTGGATTTAGATCGATCACCACGCAATGTAATAAAAGAATCAAACAAAATAATAATACGCAATAATAGAAGAAACCACCTAATAATAATAGGCAATGAAATAGAAGAATCAACCCAATAATAATCTACAAGAAAACAAGAAGAATCAACCCAATAATAAACCGCCATAAACTAGAAGAATCAACCCAATAATAATCCACAAGAAAAATAGAAGCATCCACCCAATAATAATAGGCAATGAAATAGAAGAATCAACCCAGTAATAATACACAATGAAGTAGAAGAATCAACCTACAAAGATATGCAATTAAATAGAAGACTAAACCCAATAATAATTCGCAATGAAATAGAAGCATCCACCCAATAATAATAGGCAATGAAATAGAAGCATCCACCCAATAATAATAGGCAATGAAATAGAAGAATCAACCCAATAATAAACCGCAATGAACTAGAAGAAACAACCTTACAATAATTTGCAATGAAATAGAAGAATCAACTCATTAATAATCTGCAAGAAAAATAGAAGAATCCACCTAATAATAATTCGCAATGAACTAGAAGAATCAACCCAATAATAAACCGCAATGAACTATAACAATCTACATAACAATAATTTGCAATGAAGTAGAAGAATCAACCTACAAAGATACGCAATGAAATAGAAGAATCAACCCAACAATAATCAGCAATAAACTAGAAGAATCAACCCAATAATAAACCGCAATGAACTAGAAGAAACAACCTAACAATAATTTGCAATGAAATAGAAGAATCAACTCAATAATAATCTGCAAGAAAAATAGAAGAATCCAGCTAATAATAATACGCAATGAAATAGAAGAAACAACTCCGTAATGATACGAATTGAAACAGAAGAATCAACCCACAATTAATACGCAATGAAGTAGAAGAATCAACTCAATAATAATCTGCAAGAAAAATAGAAGAATCCACCTAATAATAATACGCAATGAAATAGAAGAAACAACTCCGTAATGATACGAATTGAAATAGAAGAATCAACCCAATAATAAACCGCAATAAACTAGAAGAATCGACCTAACAATAATTTCCAATGAAATAGAAGAATCAACCAAATAATAATCAGCAATAAACTAGAAAAGGCACCCCAATAATAATCCACAAGAAAAATAGAAGCATCCATCCAATTATAATAGGCAATGAAATAGAAGAATCAACACAATAATAATACGCAATAAAGTAGAAGAATCAATCCAATAATAATAAGCAAAAAAATAGAACAATCAGCCTACAAAGATACGCAATGAAACAGCCCAATAATAATCCACAAGAAAAATAGATGAATACTTCCAATAATAATAGGCAATGAAATAGAAGTATAAACATAATAATAATCCGCAATGAACTAGAAAAATCAACCCAATAATAATCCACAGTGAACTAGAAAAATCAACCCAATACTAATCCACAAGAAAAATGGAAGCATCCACCCAGTAATAATAGGCAATGAAATAGAATAATCAACCCAATAATAATACGCAATGGACTAGAAGACTCCACCCAATAATAATACGGAATGAAATAAAATAATCCACTCAACAATAATTCGCAATGAAATATAGGAATTACCCATCAATAATAAGCAATGAAATAGAAGAATCAACCAACAAAAATAAGCAATGAAATAGAAAAATCAACCCAATAGTAATTCGCAATGAAATATCAGAATCAACCAAATAATAATCCGCATTAAACAAGAAGAATCAACCCAATAATACCCTGAAATAAAAATAGAAAAATCCACCCCATAATAATAGGCACTGAAATAGAAGAATCCACCCAATATTAATACGCAATGAACTAGAAGTATCAACCCAATAATAATCCGCAATAAAAATAGAAGAATCAACCCAATAATAATACGCAACGAAATTGAGGTATCAACGCAATAATAATTCGCAATAAAATATAGGAATTACCCAATAATAACAAGCAATGAAATAGAACAATCGACCAACAAAAATACGCAATGAAATAGAAAAATCAACACAATAGTAATTCGCAATGAAATAGAAGAATCAACCCAATATTAATCCGCAATTAACTAGAAGAATCAACCCAATAATAATCCACAAGAAAAATAGAAGCATACTTCCAAAAATAATAGGCAATGAAATAGAAGTATCAACATAATAATAATCAGCAATGAACTAGAAAAATCAACCCAATAATAATCCGCAGTCAACTAGAAGAACCAACCCAATAATAATCCACAAGAAAAATAGAAGCATCCACCCAGTAATAATAGGCAATGAAATAGAAGAATCAATCCAATAATAATACGCAGTGAACTAGAAACATCAACCCAATAATAATATGGAATGAAATAAAATAATCCACCCAACAATAATTCGCCATAAAATATAGGAATTATCCAATAATAATAAGCAATGAAATCGAACAATCAACCAAAAAAATACGCAATGAAATAGAAAAATCAACCCAATAGTAATAAGCAATCAACTAGAAGAATCGACCTAATAATAATTCACAAGAAAAATAGAAGCATCCACCCAATAATAATAGGCAAAGAACTAGAAGAATCGACCCAATAATAATACGCAATGAAATAGAAGATTCCACCCAATAATAATAGCAATGAAATAGAAGAATCCACCCAACAATAGTAGGCAAAGAAATAGAAGAATCAACCCAAACATAATACGCAATGAAATAGAACAATCAACCTACAAAGATACGCAGTGAAATAGAAATATCAACCCAATAATAATCCGCAATGAGCTAGAAGAATCGACCCAATAATAATTCACAAGAAAAATAGAAGCATCCACCAAATAATAATAGGCAAAGAACTAGAAGAATCAACCCAATAAAATACGCAATGAAATAGAAAATTCCACCCAATAATAATACGCAATGAAATAGACAAATCCACCCAACAATAATAGGCAAAGAACTAGAAGAATCAACCAAAAATAATACGCAATGAAATAGAACAACCAACCTACAAAGATACGCAATGAAATAAAAGAATCAAACCAATAATAATCTCCAAGAAAAATAGAAGAAACCACCCAATAATAAACCGCAATGAAATAGAAGAATCAACCCAATAATAATTCGCAATGAAATAGAAGAATCCACCCAATAATAATTCGCAATGAAATAGAAGAATCCACCCAATAATAATTCGCAATGAAATAGAAGAATCCACCCAATAATAATTCGCAATGAAATAGAAGAATCCACCCAATAATAATTCGCAATGAAATAGAAGAATCCACCCAATAATAATTCGCAATGAAATAGAAGAATCCACCCAATAATAATTCGAAAAGAACTAGAAGAATCCACCCAATAATAATTCGCAATGAAATAGAAGAATCCACCCAATAATAATTCGCAATGAAATAGAAGAATCAACCAACAAATATACGCAATGAAATAGAAAAATCAACCCAATAGTAATTCGCAATGAAATAGAAGAATCAACCCAATAATAATACGTAATGAAATAGAAGATTCGTCCCAATAATAATACGCAATGAAATAGAAGAATCCACCCAACAATAATAGGCAAAGAACTAGAAGAATCAACCCAATAATAATACGCAATGAAATAGAAGAATCCACCCAATAATAATTCGCAATGAAATAGAAGAATCCACCCAATAATAATTCGCAATGAAATAGAAGAATCCACCCAATAATAATTCGCAATGAAATAGAAGAATCCACCCAATAATAATTCGCAATGAAATAGAAGAATCCACCCAATAATAATTCGCAAAGAACTAGAAGAATCCACCCAATAATAATTCGCAATGAAATAGAAGAATCCACCCAATAATAATTCGCAATGAAATAGAAGAATCAACCAACAAATATACGCAATGAAATAGAAAAATCAACCCAATAGTAATTCGCAATGAAATAGAAGAATCAACCCAATAATAATACGCAACGAAATAGAAGATTCGTCCCAATAATAATACGCAATGAAATAGAAGAATCCACCCAACAATAATAGGCAAAGAACTAGAAGAATCAACCTAATAATAATACGCAATGAAATAGAGCAATCAACCTACAAAGATACGCTAAATATAGAAGAATCAACCCAATAATAATTCGCAATGAAATAGAAGAATCCACCCAATAATAATTCGCAATGAAATAGAAGAATCAATAAACAAAAATACGCAATGAAATAGAAAAATCAACCAAATAGTAATTCGCAATGAAATATAACGACCAACCCAATAATAAACCGCAATAAACTAGAAGAATCAACCTAACAATAAGTTGCAATGAAATATAAGAATCGACCCAATTATAATCTGCAATAGAGTAGAAAATCAACGCAATAATAATCCACAAGAAAAACAGAAGCATCCACCCAATAATAATATGCAATGAAATAGAAGAATCAACCAAATAATAATACGCAATGAAGTAAAAGAATCAACCCAATAATAATACGCAATGAAATAGAAGAATCAACCCAATAATAATCTACATGAAAAATAGAAGAATCCACCCAATAATAAACCGCGATGAAATAGAAGAATCAACCCAATAATAATTCGCAATGTAATGGAAGAATCAACCCAATAATAATCCGCAATGAACCAGAAGAATCAACCTAACAATAATTTGCAATGAAATAGAAGAATCAACGCAATAATAATCTACATGAAAAATAGAAGAATCCACCCAATAATAATCTACATGAAAACTAGAAGAATCAACCCAATAATAATACGCAATGAAATATACGAATCAACCAAATAATAAACCGCAATGAAATAGAAGCATCCACCCAATAATAATTGGCAATGAAATAGAAGAATCAAACAAATAACAATACGCAATGAAGTAAAAGAATCAACCCAATAATAATAAGCAAAGAAATAGAACAATCAACCTACAAAGATAGGCAATGAAATAGAAGAATCAACCCAATAATAATCTACAAGAAAAATAGAAGAATCCACCCAATAATAATACGCAATGAAGTTGAAGAATCAACCCAATAATAATTGCAAAGAAATAGAACAATCAACCCAAAAATAATCAGCAAAAAACTAGAAAAATCAACCCAATAAAAATCCCCAAGAAAAATAGAAGCATTCACCAATAATAATACGAAATGAAGTTGAAGAATAAACCCAATAATAATTGCAAATAAATAGAACAATCAACCTACAAAAATACGCAATGAAATAGAAGAATCAACCCAATAATAATAATCTTCAAGAAAAATAGAAGAATCCAGCAAATAATAAACCGCAAAGAACTAGAAGAATCAACCCAATAATAATACGGAATAAAATTAGTAGAATCAACCCTATACTAATACGTAACGAAATAGAAGTATTCACCCAATAATAATTCGCAATGAAATAGACGAATCCACCAAATAATAATACGCAATGAACTAGAAGAATCCACCTAATAATAATACGCAATGAAATAGAAGAAACAACTCCGTAATGATACGAATTGAAACAGAAGAATCAACCCACAATTAATACGCAATGAAGTAGAACAATCCACCCAATAATAATATGCAAAAACCTAAAAAAAATAAACCCATTAATAATCCGCAATGAACTGGAAGAATCCACCCAACAATAATACGCAAAGAAATAGAAGAATCAACTCAGTAATAATACGTATTAAACTAGAAGAATCAACACAATAATACTCTGAAATAAAAAAAATAGAAAATCCACCCAATAATAATAGGCAATGAAATAGAATAATCCACCCAATATTAATACGCAATGAAATAAAAGAATCAACACAAAAATAATCCGCAATAAAACTCGAAGAATCCACCCAACAATAATACGCAAAGAAATAGAAAAATCAACTCAGTTGTAATACGCATTAACCTAGAAGAATCAACCCATTATTACTCTGAAATAAAAATAGAAATATCCACCCAATAATAATAGGCAATGAAATAGAAGAATCCCCCCCAATATTAATCCGCAATTAACTAGAAAAATCAACCAAATAATAATCCACAAGAAAAATAGAAGCATACTTCCAATAATAATAGGCAATGAAATAGAAGTATCAACATAATAATAATCCGCAATGAACTAGAAAAATCAACTCAATAATAATCCACAGTCAACTAGAAGAATCAACCCAATACTAATCCACAAGAAAAATAGAAGCATCCACCCAGTAATAATAGGCAATGAAATAGAATAATCAACCCAATAATAATACGCAATGATACTCTGAAATAAAAATAGAAAAATCCACCCAATAATAATAGGCAATGAAATAGAAGAATCCATCAACTATTAATACTCAATGAAATAGAAGAATCAACCCAAAAATAATGCGCAATGAACTAGAAGTATCAACCCAATAATAATCCGCAATAAAAATAGAAGAATCAACCCAATAATAATACGCAACGAAATAGAATAATCAACGCAATAATAATACGCAATGAAATAGAACTATACACCCAATACTATCAGGCAATGATCTAGAAGAATAAACCCAATAATAATAGGCAATGAAATAGATGTATCAACCCAATAATAATTCGCAATGAAATAGAAGAATCAACCCGATAATAATCCACAAGAAAAATAGAAGCATACTTCCAATAATAATAGGCAATGAAATAGAAGTATCAACATAATAATAATCCCCAATGAACTAGAAAAATCAACCCTATAATAATCCTCAGTCAACTAGAAGAATCAACCCTATAATAATCCACAAGAATAATAGAAGCATCCACCCAGTAATAATACGCAATGAACTAGAAGAATCAACCCAATAATAATAATACGCAATGAACTAGAAACATCCACCCAATAATAATACGGAATGAAATAAAATAATCCACCCAACAATAATTCGCCATGAAATATAGGAATTACCCATTGATAATAAGCAATGAAATAGAACAATCAACCAACAAAAATACGCAATGAAATAGAAAAATCAACCCAATAGTAATTCGCAATGGAATAGAAGAATCAACCCAATAATAATCCGCAATGAACTAGAAGAATCGACCCAATAATAATTCACAAGAAAAATAGAAGCATCCACCCAATAATAATACGCAAAGAACTGGAAGAATCAACCCAATAATAATACGCAATGAAATAGAAGATTCCACCCAATAATAATACGCCATGAAATAGAAGAATCCACCCAACAATAATAGGCAAAGAACTAGAAGAATCAACCCAATAATAATACGCAATGAAATAGAAGATTCCACCCAATAATAATACGCAATGAAATAGAAGATTCCACCCAATAATAATACGCAATGAAATAGAAGATTCCACCCAATAATACGCAATGAAATAGAAGAATGCACCCAACAATAACGCACAATGAAATATAAGAATCACCCAATAATAATGAGCAGTGAAAAAGAACAATCAACAAAAACCAATACGCTATGAAATAGAAAAATCAACCTAATAATAATACGCAATCAAATAGACGTATCAACCCAATAATAATACGGAATGAAATAGAAAAATCCACCTAACGAAAGTTCACAATGGAATATAGAATTACCCAGTAATAATAAGCAATGACTGTGAAATAGAACACCAAACCTAAAAAAAGTACGCAATCCCAATAATAATTCGCAATGAAATAGAATAATCCACACATTATAATATGCAATGAAATAGACGATAACAACAGCATATAAATCATGCAACAAAATAGGAGAGTTAACCCATAAATATATGCAAAACAATCCCAACATACGATAACTATGTTAAATATGTTGTAATTTTATTCGGTTGAAATATACTGACAGGAAAAAGAAACGCATAATCAAAAGATTCCCTATATTACACAATTATATAGACCTAATTCCGAGTAATATTCCAGATATATCTCAACGTGTTTTGTACAAAAAAAGGGGACTACAAATAATTACAGAAAGAACAACTTTGTCATGTAGTAAGAGATTGCAAAGTTTAAATCCTCAGGTAGCTCACCTACTTGTGTCAAATGCGCATTCTAACGAAAATGAAACTTTAAAGGGGTAACCATTGGTTTGTCCGGCGCTGTTTAACCCTCCTTTCCGAAAGGATAAGCCTAATGTCACCCTGTACCATTTGATTAGCAGTAGCAGATTAAACATACAATATATAGCGGAAATACCCAGTATGCGTTTCTCTGTCCTTTCAGTATATATTGCTGTCTTGTTATACCATAATAATCACTTTATAAAAACTGCTTAACGTGAAAAACCATTTGAAAGATTGAAAAAGTCTCATATAACCGGATGTTCTAATGGCATTATCTTGTATTCGTCCTACTTCAAAACAACAACTACAAATGATTCATTCTCTTCATATTATTGTACTTCTGCATGCGATGTATCAACTAATTGTGTGTTTTTTTGGTTGTATTTTCTGTGGTAAATTAAAATGATCTTATTTTTTATCATTGTAATAGTAAGTTCATCTGGGCTTTATGGTTATATTCCGTATCTCTGTATTATTATATTTGCCATAAGTAAAATATTGATCCTATACAACTCTATGAACTAATTCGATCCCTATAAAACACATAGAACTTAAGTCGTACATTATAACAAATGTATTTTTCTGCGATTCACGATAACTCTTCATGTTGTTCAATGCTGTTGTATACTACAACATTGAAAAATAACAACGTTTTTGCATTGTATCTACTGCTTCATTATAATTAATTTATAAAGTAAACATATTTTTGATAATTTATTCGTTTAATGATAATTTAATCGTTTTAACCTTTGTGATTAATCGTTTAATGATAATTTATTCATGTTAGGGATTCGGTTGACATAATTTTCTGTAGCTTAGAAAGTCTTTAAAGTAGAGAAAAACCTATAATATCTGTTTCGTTTTATTTTATTTGTGAAATAATTTTTCATAATTATTCAAAACATCAATAATTTTTAATGTTTTTTTTGCAATGTTTTCGCAAAAATTGCAAAAATTGTACATTTTATTCATTTCAAATGGTTTTATAAACATGAATATAGACATCTTTCAAAAGGTTCAGCTACCTAATGCGGCAAAGCTAATCATATTCAAAACAAGTATTCAAGTTTTCAGCGAAGTTTGTTTTCAATTTGGAACTTTTGATCCGAAATAAAAGTATTTATTAGCCTCTGATCCTTTCAGACTTTCTTCTACAACTTAAGGAAACCTCGTCGATTATGGAAATTTAAAATAATTTCTGCAATTTGTTTGTCAAATCATATTCTCTGGCATATTTATTTTGCATCATATACTAGTTTGTCGTTAATTTTGTCTAAAGCTATTGTGGTATATTAATATCTGTATTAGTCTTACAAAAGGAAAGTTAATTCAATATAAAATAAATAGTAACTCTTCTTCAAAGTTTCGAACACTTGTTCTTTTTCAAGAAAATCACAGAAATACAACTTTTAAGTAAAATCCATCTTGTTGTTTAAATTGCTGACGTTGATAAAAACATGTCTTAACGACGTAACGTCATTTCCTGTATGAAGTTAGGTAAATGACGTTACGTCGTTTCCCGTAACACTCCTTCTACTTCATCACAAAATGACTATGCTTCTTGTTATATGAGAACATGGGATGAAAAGATGATGACTTGTCACAATACGCCCTATTTTTCATAAAAGATTTATAGATGACGGTTATGGTATATGTATGAACAGGAACTTTACAGTATCTACAATAATTCACTGCATTTGCCAATGACATACATGATAATATTAAAATAGAATTAAGGTATAGTACATCAGCAATTGAATTTCTGGACACCTGGGTCAAACTTTAAAATGGTAGAATTTATACACGCTTGTACAAAAACCAACGGACAAACAAATATACTTGCACAGTAGGTCATATCATCCACCAAATACCAAAACAGGTCTTGCCTATGGTCAGGGACTAAGATTGAAAGGAATATGTGAGAAGGCATAAGATTACTTGAAACATAGACATGAACTTAATTTACAGCTTAGTAAACGCGGCTATAGCTGGAAAATGATAGAGAATCAACTCTTAAAGGTAGTGATAGAGAATCAACTCTTAAAGGTAGACAAATTAGGCAGGATAATGTTGTTAATGCGTCTTTCTGTGATTTGATATTTTGACCTTGAATCATAGCTACAGGATGCTTTATGCCGGGGGGTTTTTCAGCGAAAAATAAAAAGATGGCATCTGCTATTTCGGTTGACTTTTCGAGTTTCGAGTTTCAGCCACTTTTATGACCCAAAAATGGCCGAAATTTACCGTTTCGTTGTTCAATTTTAAAATTAATAAGTTGAGAAACATACACCCCATATGAAGTTGCTCGGGGAACATCCCCTTCCAAGTGGGGGTAATTAACAATGTCAAAATTCAAATCATCTCTCTTGTCATAGATTTTGCTAATTATTTGACCATTTTCAATCGAGAAATCTAAATCAAGAAAAGAAGCGTTATTATCAGATATATTAGCTTTATTAAGCTGAAGTTCTTTAGGATAAATATTATCAACCATAGTCGAAAAGAAAGGGTTGTCAGATACCGAGAGGTGTCATTAAAAGCTTCAATAACATCTGCCTGGGTATCTGGTGAAAGACTCAACATGAAATACCTTTCATAGCCAAATAAAAACAAATCTGCGACAATTGGTGCACAGTTCGTACCCATAGGGATACCAACAATTTGTCTATAAACGGTGGTACCATACCTGACGAAAATATTATCTAATAGGAAGATGATTGCTTCACAAACTTCATAGCAAGTCCACATAGTATAATTGTCTAAACTGCCGTTAGTAAAAAACGCTTTAATATTATTACATGCCAAAAAGGTAGTATTTTCATTAGCGAATGTTTTTTGAATTAGAGAAATTAGCTTGTCTTTAATAAGATGATATGGTAAGGTTGTATATAGTGTAGAGAAGTCATAAGTACTAAGTGATGAAACTTGACCTTTATTGAAAATGTTATCAAGAACGTCTCCTGAATTTTTTATAGACCAAAATAAATTAATCCCAGAGTTTTCATAAGTTTTATGACAATATAGTTTAACGTGATCTTTAACGGCAGTAAGACAAGAAGTTAAAAGTTTGGAGATGTTTGTTGTGGTGCAGGCACTAGAATTAGAAATAAAGCGAGCCTTATACGGATTTGTATGTAATTCAAGAATCCAGTACATGGTAGGCAATTTATTTTGCTTATCGTTTACACCAGCCTTGAAAGTAGTGCACCGAGTGATATGTGCGGAAACAACATCATCCTCAGTAGAATTAACTGGAGTATACGAATTGGTGCTGCCGAGTTCCAGAGAAAAAACATTGACGTTATGTAGGCGTCAAACAATAATTACATTATTAGCTGCTTTATCTGCAGGAACTAAAACAAATTTATTATGAAATTCCTGAATTCCCGATTTTAAATTACGAAAGGAAAACCTAGGTCTCGGAGGTAGTAAAGAGGGGTTAGCATTATAAAAGTTAATACGTGTATCTATAATTTTAAGAATTGACTTTTTCCAAGTAGAAAGCGAGTTTGGGTCCGCATTTTTTCTACGACACCATTTTATACTAAAATCTTCCATGGAGTGGGCGATCTGGGCACGACAGGCATTAACATCAATAGCTGAAGGTAATCTATATTAAGGACCATTCGAAAACAAATGCCGAGTACGTTTATCAACAATATCAAAATTACCAGTGATGACATGACCTGCTGGAGCATAGCAAAATTTTGATGTGTTGCATTCACATTCCTTAGGAGTATTATGTATTATATCAAGGTCAGAAACTATTTTGTTGTAGATGAAAATAATATTTCTAATAGGCTTTTTATACTTATAACAAATTACAGGACTTTCGGAATTTTTTAAATATTTAGGAATAGAATCAACTACATGAGTATCTCGAAAAATACTAGGCATGTCAATGAAATCAGTACCGTTATTAATATATAGTAGTTTTAGAAAATGCCTGACGAGATCAGACTCCTTGTCAATATGGGATCGGAGAACATGTTGTGAGTAGCTTTGAACTATGGAAGCAGTGTTATACAAGGGATCTGTAAGAATGAAAATTTTGTCGGCTTCCTCGTCGATCAACTTTAGTGAAGAAATAGACAAAGAGGTAATCCGTGAAAGCATTGAGTGCTTTCCAGACTGTTTAAAAGTAGTTTGTTAATCAGCGACAGAAATAATTAAACGCGATTTACGTTTGATGTTACCATTACGCCTAAGACCATGAGACCTAGATTTACGCTTTCGAATAGAAAATATAGAAAAAATGTCAATATAAGGATCTTTAGAAATATTTCCTAGTCTGGATTTCCGTCTATAAATTATTAGAGATTACCTCCACAAAAGTGAAATTATAAAGAATAGAAAAGTAGACCATACAAATCTGGATTTTCGTCTATGATCCGCTTCCAAAAAAGTGAAATTATAAAATATGTATATCGACTGTAACTGTATCATCAAGAATATGAATTCCTCTGTGGAAATGATGAACTTAAAAGTTAAAACAATATTTCTTTCAAGATAAACAGCACAAGAAATGCCAGCAAGTGAGTAACCGCAATATTCTACAACTACAAGATGCATACACAGTCAACAATGCAGCTAAAATTGTTACAGAATGACTTCTTTAAATAACATTTAGTGGTTTAATTATTGCACAAAACTAATTTGCTATACATGGTTCCGGGTGATCTCTGGTTCCTCCGGCTTCTTCTGGCCTATTCACTGAGTACTTGCTTTGCGGCTTTCTAGAATTTTGATTTTTATATTCATATATACATAACCATTTATGTGTGTTATTTATAATGCCTATTAATGCTGCCGTGTTTGATAGAGAATATAGCCTGGCGGGGATATCGTTAATTGCACTGTCCAGATTTATTGGGATGACAATAGGGTAATTGTGAGGTTGAGCGGCATTTTTGCCACTGACCATTCCATGGCGTTAGCCCTATTGTCAACCCTTTTATGTTTGGGATGTCATATATTGTCTTTTATTCATCTTTGTAATACTTGTTTATTTCTGTGCGTGTTCCCATTTCGACTTTTATATTTTTGTAAATATGTATATATCGTAGTTCTAATGCAAACAAAAGATTGTATATGCTTTCTACTACAACATTGGATCTAGATGTAAACACCAGAGGCCTTTCCTAGTCGGCACCCCTATTAACAACCTTTTTATATTGTGTTGTCGCATACTTTGCTTCAGTTTTTCTATTAATATTCTGTTATTGCTACATTTCCTGTTCAAATTGTAAACATATTTTCTTACTTATTTCCATCAAATAGAACATTTGTATAACTTTATCAAAACTTGTCAAAACCTGAATGGGCCGTGATGACATGTTCTTCAACAGCTACAAACAAAGCTCCAAAGCCGCGACAAGGCACCCCAGCAAGTACATTTTCAGGTTTTCTACAATAACGTACTATGGTAAGATTTACGTCTAACTATTGCACATATGCACTCAAATGTACATATAAATGTCACAACGTCTCTTTATAAGGCAAATATGCTTACATTAAAGTGTTATTGTATGTATGCTAAATTAAGCCAAAAACATTTGAGGAAGGTATTTGAGGACGATATTTTAGGGAGGTATTTGCATCTATGGATAGCAGAGCAATATTATTCTTGAATGATGCATTTTTTCCGATAATGAGAATCAGTAAAAGTAGATATAAAAATCGAACAGGATGAATAGATTCAAGGATGACAGTCAACCACAAACACACACAGAAACAAAGAACGACTTTAAAGATGAATAATATGCAAGATAAGGCATCACAAACACAAACGGGTTGACAATAGGGCTACCGCCTTGGAACGGTCAGTGGCAAAAACATGGTCGCTGTGGGGTTTAAACCAGGTTCTAGGGTGCACCAAATTTTTCTCTTACCCTATTGTCATCCCAATAAACGGACAGTGCAAATAAAGATATCCCGCCAGGTTATAATCTCTAACAAACAAGGCAGCATTAATAGGCAATATAAGTAAAACAAATAAATGATCATATATATATATATAATATAACAAAAAGCCTAGAAAGCCACAAAGTAAGTACTCAGTGACTTGGCAGAAGCCAAAGCAAAGACAGATACAAATATTGGACAGGGAAAGCAGCATTCAAGGACGACAGTCAACCACAAAACACAAAAACAAACACGCAAACAGACAAACGAGAAGGCAAAAGTAATAATAAAAGCAAACGACATCACAAACACAAAAGGGTTGACAATAGGGCTACCGCCTTGGAACGGCCAGTGGCAAAGTAGGCCACTGGGGTTTAAACCGGTTCTAGGGTGCACCAAACCTCACACTTACCCTTCTGTCATCCCATTAAAACAGGACAGTGTAAATAAAGAAATCCCCGCCATGATCTAATCTCTAACCAACAAGGCAGCATCAATAGGCAATATAAGTAAAACACAAATATGCTCGTGTAAATATAATACAAAAAAACAATAGCATAGAAAGCCACAATGAAGGTACTTAATGACTTGGCAGAAGCCAGAGCAACAAGAGAATAAACCATTAAGGGCACGACAGGAAAGATCATAGACAAACATCAAACGCAACCGTCCCAATGGGCTTTAGGTAGGCGTCACCATAGGGTCCACAGCCTGTCCGGTCATCGTACAATTAAAGAGGAAAGCATAGTGGCTAACTGTAAAAGGGTCCACCAACAAGCATGCAGTACGTTGCAAAATGATAGGGTCATAACCTCTTTTGACAAACTTTTTAACAAGTTTAACAAAGATAGTATGAAAGTGATCATGACCAAGAATCTTACGAAGTTTATAAATCACATCACCATAGAAGTCAAGTTGTGATAGTCCTTGTCGCAGAAGAGTCCTTAAATTACTTTTATATTTTGAAAGAAGATCAGGGTTACCATAATAAAATTTTGCAAAGGTTTTACGACGTTTATGGTAACGGTAACCCTGATTGAGTAGCTTTTTAGTTATACAAAGATAACGAATATTAAAGTCCTCAACTCGAATACAAGCTCTTGAAAAACGAATAAGTTGAGAAACATACACCCCATAAGAAAGAGTATGATAATGGACCTTTGGAAACGGCCGAGCACGACACATACGAAATATTGCAGTCTCGGTTTGATTGAGACTGTTCATGAGCGGTAGTGAAATATGCTAGCTATCGCTCACTCCCTCTAGCCCCGGGTTGAGCAGAACTCAATATTCATAAAAATCAATAGTACACAATTTTAACCATCCCGAAGATGGCTGCATACGGCGGTGGACATGGAGTTATATGCTTATATGTCGTACGGCGTATGGTCCCAGTATCTAATAAAATTAAATGCTCCGAAAAGCACTTGCTCGGGGAACATCTCCATCCAAGTAGGGGTAATTAACAATGTCAAAATTCAAATCATCTCTCTTGTCATAGATTTTGCTAATTATTTGACCATTTTCAATCGAGAGATCTAAATCAAGAAAAGAAGCGTTATTATCAGATATATTAGCTTTATTAAGCTGAAGTTCTTTAGGATAAATATTATCAACCGTAGTTGGAAAGAAAGGGTTGTCAATGTTCAGTATGTCATCCAGATACCGAGAGTTGTCATTAAAAGCTTCAATAACATCTGCCCGGGTATCTGGTGAAAGACTCAACATGAAATCCCTTTCATAGCAAAATATAAAACAAATCTGCGACAAGTGGTGCACAGTTCGTACCCATAGGGATACCAACAGTTTGTCTATAAACGGTGGTACCATACCTGACGAAAATATTATCTAATAGGAAGATGAGTGCTTCACAAACTTCATAGCAAGTCCACATAGTATAATTGTCTAAACTGCCGTTAGTAAAAAACGCTTTAGTATTGTTACATGCCAAAAATATAGTATTTTCTCCAGCGAATGTTTTTTGAATTAGAGAAATTAGCTTGTCTTTAATAAGATGATGTGGTAAGGTTGTATATAGTGTAGAGAAGTCATAAGTACTAAGTGATGAAACTTGACCTTTATTGAAAATGTTATCAAGAACGTCTCCTGAATTTTTTATAGACCAAAATAAATTAATCCCAGAGTTTTCATAAGTTTTATCACAATATAGTTTAACGTGATCTTTAACGGCAGTAATACAAGAAGTTAAAAGTTTTGAGATGTTTGTTGTGGTGCAGGCACTAGAATTAGAAATAAAGCGAGCCTTCGCTGAGCCCGATACTTATAGTTAGTTATCGGTGGTACATTTTCAATTTCTTTTGTTTTCTTACTTAATTTTTGATTCCATGGTTCCACTACTCCGGCCGATAAAAGGCTCTGGGTATTGTTTAACCACTCATAGGATATGTTGTCTGCTTTTTATACGCAGGCTTCATAACCGCTGCTCCCAACTAAATTCCATTATGTTTATTTCGCTCTTCGGGGCATTTCATTTTATTAGATACTGGGACCATACGCCGTACGACATGGGGAATACGTTAAAGAAGGATAACTCCATGTCCACCGCCATATGCATGCCATCTTCGGGATGGTTGACATTTTGTGCTGTTGATTTTATGAATATTGAGTTCTGCTCAACCCGGGGCTAGAGGGCGTGAGCGGTAGCTAGCATATTTCACTACCACTCATGAACAGTCTCAATCAAAACGAGACTGCAATATTTCGTATGTGTCGTACTCGGCCGTTTCCAAAGGTCCATGTTCATACTATTTTTTTATACGGATTTTTATGTAATTTAGGAATCCAGTACATGGTAGGCAGTTTATTTTGCTTATCGTTTACACCAGCCTTGAAAGTAGTGCACCGAGTGATATGTGCGGAAAACAACATCATCCTCAGTAGAATTAACTGGAGCATACGAATTGGTGCTGCCGAGTTCCAGAGATATAACATTGACGTAATGTAGGCGTCAAACAATAATTACATTATTAGCTGCTTTATCTGCAGGAACTAAAACATAATTTATTATGAAATTCCTGAATTCCCGATTTTAAATTACGAAAGGAAAACCTAGGTCTCGGAGGTAGTAAAGAGGGGTTAGCATTATAAAAGTTAATACGTGTATCTATAATTTTAAGAATTGACTTTTTCCAAGTAGAAAGCGCGTTTGGGTCCGCATGTTCTCTACGACACCATTTTATACTAAAATCTTCAATGGAGTGGGCGATCTGGGCACGACAGGCATTAAAATCAATAGTTGAAGGTAATCTATATTTAGGACCTTTCGAAAACAAATGCCGAATACGTTTATCAACAATATCAAAATTACCAGTGATGACATGACCTGCTGGAGCATAGCAAAATTTTGATGTGTTGCATTCACACTCCTTAGGAGTATTATGTACTATATCAAGGTCAGAAACTATTTCGTTGTAGTTGAAAATAATATTTCTAATAGGCCTTTTATACTTATAACAAATTACAGGACTTTCGGAATTTCTGAAATATTTTGGGATAGAATCCACTACATGAGTATCCCGAACACGAGAATAAAGGGAAATTCACTTTTGAGTGTGACTGTTTAGTGGGTTGACATTGTCCCAAATAGTAGTTACAATGACAAAGAGTATGATAATGGACCTTTGGAAACGGCGGAGCACGACACATACGAAATATTGCAGTATCGGTTTGATTGAGACTGTTCATGAGCGGTAGTGAAATATGCTAGCTATCGCTCACGCCCTCTAGCCCCGGGTTGAGCAGAACTCAAGTTGTGCAGCGGGTAAAAGGAAATCTACGTGATTTGTTTACAAAATCTCATTTTTTAAAATGTATTCTGCATTGTTCATTGTCATATACAGAAATTTAAACAAACATTATACCAATTAGATATTGCATACAAGTAATTTCATATATCTACGAACGTTACAAACACCTCGCTGAAACAACTGTAACTGCATTTTCTCAGTATACCGACACAAGTAGTTACTTTCCATAGCATTTTTGTCACGTAATAAATTGAAATAAATTGTGTATATATGCATAAATAAGCGTCTTTAAAATACAAAATCTGTTCATCAGTAACCTTACTTACAGTGCTCGTTATCATTTTGTTCTGGTATTTTATTTAAAGCTTTATTATATGTATTTATTACTGCATCTCCTAGATGTAGACATGCACACATTATCTTATGGTAAACTGATAACCGTTCGGTAATATATTCACACAAGAAGCAACAAAAGACTACAGCACTATGTTTGTGAAGCACTCAGAGATTTCATTGTGAGTCTTTCAACCGATACTCAGGCAGATGTAATTGAAGCCTTCAATGACACCTCTCGGTATTTGGATGATATATTAAATATTGCCAATCCTTTCTTTTCTACTATGGTTAATAATATCTATACTAAGGATCTTCAACTCAACAAAGCTAATGTTTCCGATGCTGTCGCTTCTTTCCTTGATTTACATCTCTCTATTGAAAATGGCGAAATAATTAGTAAAATGTACGACAAAAGAGATGATTATAATTTTTATATTGTTAATTATCCCCATTAAGATGGGGATGTTACCCGAGCTACTTCTTATGGGGTATATGTTTCTCAACTTATTCGTTTCTCTAGAGCTTGTAGTCGTGTTGAGGACTTTAATATACGTAATATTCGAATAACTAAAAAGCTACTCCAGCAGGGCTACCGATACCATAAACTTCGAAAAACCTTTGCAAAATATTATTATCGTAACCCTGATCTACTTTTAAAATATAAAAATACAACCTCACTTCTAGGATGATGTGATTTACAAACTACGACAGATCTTCGTCTAACTTGGTCATAATCACTTTCATACAATCTTTATTAAACATGTTAACAAGTTTATCCAAAGATGTTATGACCCTATCATTTTGCAACGTACTACATGTTTAGTGGTTGACCCATTTACAGTTCGCCACTATGCTTTCCTCTTTGATTGTGCGATAGCCGGACAGATTGTGGACCCTATGATAACGTCTACCCAAATCCGTATAGGACGGTAGCGTTTGATGTTTGTTTTTAATATTGTTTTGTCGTACCCATAACCGTTTGTTCTCTTGTTGCTCTGGCTTCTGCAAAGTCACTGAGTACTTACTTTGTGACTTACTAGGCTTTCGTTTTTTGTATTTATATATACATGATTATCGACATGATAAGGGGTAATAGTGAGGTTTGGTGAACACTAGGACCTGGTTTAAACCCCCGGCGGCCTTTTTTGCCACTGACATTTCCAACGCGGTATCCCTATTGTCAAACCGCTTGTGTTTGTGATGTCTTATCTTGCCTTTTATTCATCTTTATATATATAATTGGTATTTGTTTCTTTGTATGTTTGTGGTTGACTGTCGTCCTTGAATGCTACTTTTCCTGTTCCATTTTTATATCTGTTCTTGGGTACTGTATTGTCCTTACCAACATATTAGTATTTAATTGGTTATATTATTTCTATGACAAAACCACTACAATGTATCAGTTCATGTGCTTTTCGCTTATTAGTGTTCCTTCCAAGAAATCACATTTTAAAAGCAACCAACTTGTTGTGCGCCGCGTGTGTCAAAACTTTAATTCCGCATTCATTCTATATATGAGATTTGTCTCTATCTGAACTATGTTCGCTCACTAAATGCAACAAAACACAAAATAACGATGCATTAAACAACATACTTAGCGAAGGACGCCTGCAAATAGAGTAATGTAATCGATTCTAACTCGAGAAGTATTCGTCTGCCAATTAGTTGCTGTATAAAAACATGCCATAGTGTAATGCATAACCACTAAATCCCGAGATGAAATCGTTGCATTGAAACGTAAATAAAAACCTCAACGATGACAAATACAGATGAAGATTTCGATAGGGAGCGCCAATGTGTTGTAGGATTATTCAAGGATATTTCCTCCTTCACAAAAATGCGTGTACAAATAATAAATAGTGACATTATTGAATAGTTAAAAGACGGCACTAGCATTTCAGATTACGGGCGCAATTTGTAAACAAGTGTTAAGCCGGTTGACACTTTCTGACTTACAAGTTGAGCTCCCAGTTTGACCCCGCAACGGTAATTAGCGAGAAGGGTTGCGACACAACGTCGTAAACCATCAACCATGGATCGTTATCCTACATGTACCTATGGTATCACCATATCAAACAAAGCATGCTCAGTAGTAATCAAGATACTCATGCATTTTTTCTACATTTTATAATATAATAAATATAGTAAATATGATATAAAAATCGAACAGGAAAAGCAGCATTCAAGGACGACAATCAACCACAAACACACACAGAAACAAAAAAAGTTGAACAAATACCTGTACCGCAGGGAGATTTCAGGAAAAAAATACTTTTATTATTTTGCTTACATGTAAATGCCGTAAGATGAGATATATATATAAACAGGTTTAAATTCAAAACGAAAAGCCATATAAAATCTATTGTTTACTTGATAAATAAAACTACCGGTAATATCATGACACAGATGGACGTTGTACAGACAGTCGAGTGCCATTGTACGATTGCACGTGATTAAAGACACTGTTTTGCTTTCTTTACTAGGCTTAATATTCTTAAATACAGACAACACGCCGCCCCAATGAATGTGACTTCAGGTTAAAGTGCAATTTTACAAGACTTGTCAGACTAGAAGGCAGCACTAAGTACATATTCCATTTAATCAGGAATTGAATTTATTTAAGCGGTTCACCAACATGTTATTCAACTTTATGCAGGTACGAACCCATACAGATGTACCGGATACTGGGGAAACCCCCGTCTCGTACTAACGAAGGCACTTGTATATGTCCGAAATATAAATTCAATGACACAGAACTATACAAAATTAATTAAAAGATGCTATCCCAAATAAAACTGTTTTTACTTGAAATGGTGTTGTTATAGTATTAAACATGGCACAATATTAATAAAGATTTACTATTTTAAGGGTAATTAAGAGGTCGTAAAAGATATCACTTCCCAATGTTTGCGGATCATATATATATACGTGTACATTAGGAAATGAACTGTTTGCGATTTACACATATATAAACAACGACGGAGATAACTCTGATTAATCGAAATAAAAATGCATTGAACTACGCGTCTTCGTTAATTGGGTCTCATTCTCAGATTGATAGAAGACCAGATTGCGACATTTATAATGTTTTAACGCAGGCTGTAAGAGTTGTTTACGCAACTGAGATACCTTGACCTGAGATAAACAGATCGTTAACAGGTTTATTAATGTAGGTAGAAACTGTCAATACCGCTTTACGTTCAACAGAATAGTACAGAAAGGTTTATAGGTGGTATAAATACAGCAGGAATATTAGAAATAGTAATAATAGTTTAAGTTGTAGTAGTTGTAGAAAAAAATCTGAAACGAGGATCCCTTGGAAGCAACAAACACAAGAGATAAAAGTAGCAGATTCGGTTTTATCGAGTCGACCTCTGAGCAAAAACATTATTTTTTTTGTAATTATTTTTATTCTATTTAGTTTATAATAGCTTTTTTATTGAATTACTATTATTACGTCACGTTATATAGTTGTAGATCAGCGTTAACTGACCAATACATTCGCTGAATTAGCAAAAACATGGTCTGGCTTAACTAAAGTATTAATATCAGTATTTGACATCCTGGAACTTTAAGATGTCGAAGAGTGAAACTAGAATCATGTTAAATAGTATAGTTTTATAGTGTGTTACCTATGTCTGAATGTGTACATTTATTGTTGCATGTTTATTATTGGTTTGGACATGAAAAAAGTAAAAGAATAGTATAGATGTAAACATGTTTACCATGTATGCAAATTATTTATGCAAATTCATTTATGGTGAAATTTGGACTATTTTCATTGGACTGTTTTAGTGGGGAAGCTTTTGGAACCATCTATTGGCATTATATAAACAGACGACTAGCTCTGGAAGCATCCCAGCAGTTGGGTTGAGGTATGTTCAGAAAAACGTTAATTTTGAATTGGATGTTTTTAAAAATATAACAAATATTTATGAGAGGATGTACTTATTTTTGTGCTCATTCATAATAACAGTGAAATTGAATATTTGAACTAAACCCTCAATATTGAAAATAAATGTGGACTGTAAGAACAATTAACATTTTAAATAAAGAGACACTTACTGTTTTGGATTAAAGAGACACTTATGTTTCTGATTAATTGAATATTAATAAAAAAAAAACTGGATTTGTGTATTCTGTAAGTGAAATGTGTTAATTATAATTTTGTGTTGCTGGTTTTGCTTCCTCTCTTGTTACCTTTTACTCGTAATAAGTGTATAACTAATCAAAAATACAATCTACGTCAGTTTAACCGACTTATAAGTTCACTGTAAACCACTTTGCCAGGAATAGATGATTGTGTTCAATTTATATTTAAAGCAAACTGACGTAAAGCATCTTATGGATTATGATTCAGACACTGACGAAAACTAGCAAATGCAGATAATGTTCGTCAGGTGGAATAATAAATGTGTATTTTCATATCACACCCTATATCAGGCCTGAGACGTCATATCAGCCCGATAGCTTTAACTCGAGGGCTGATATGGGTCGAGGGCCTGGTATAGGATGTAATATGAAAATACACGTTTTATTCTATTTGTCATATACTTCAGAAATGACTTTGTTGAACTGTAAAATTCAACTAATTTACTATTCTTTTTTCCAGGGAGAATACAATAATATTATTAATAGATGTAATCCCATTTTGATGTGTTCATGCACGTCTGTCGCGTAACTTTTGTAGATTTAAACGACATTTTTTCCCGAAATTTGATTTTAAATGAATGCCATTGACTTTGAAATTGTCTTATTCAGAAAATGATTTGTCAAAGTGGTTATTTTATCCACGGATGGTTCTGTATGATTGAGTTTATTATAAAGTTGTTAAACTATTTTATGGTCCGTGTATTATGCCTTATTTCTTTCTTTATTCTACTTTTATCTATTCATCATCTATTTTATTTCATCTTCTTTGCATTACTAGTCAAGTCATTTCCGTAGAGTTATGGTCAAAGATGACAGCTCAACGTACATGTAGATGCATTGCCAATAATCTGGCGCGAAAACAGGATGACAAATAGACGACAAATGATACATCGTATACAATAGTAATTTATCGGCAATTTCCGTATCATTCCGCTAAAAGAATCATAAAGAACATTCGGTTATTTCAGTGATATGACATTTGTTAACCCTTTATTTCACGCGTGTGATAAAGCTTTATTGCCCGGCAACTACATCCTGATTGATATGACTAGCTAAGTATATGTCGTATCGTATATTCAAAAACAACAGATTTATAGGGAAGTATGTGATAAATACTTATTATTTCACGGTTTTGAACGAAACACATGGCACTACTTAACATACTTATATCTAGGATCTTACGTGGACTGTTGGAGACAATTAACATGGGAAGACAATGCATTAGGAATACATTTTGTAAAACGACGGTAGCTGTAGGCGTTAGTCGCTTTGTACTGTCACTGGGTTTAAAGTAATTTCGAGTTAAGCATTTTCAAATGCCACTTGGTTTAACATCATTTCGAGTTAGGCACGATGTATTGTCAATAGGTGTAAGGTTATTTCGAGTTAGGCACTTTGTATTGTCAATGGGTTTAAGGCTAATTTGAGTTAGACGCCTTGTATTGTCAATGGGTTTAAGGTTATTTCGAGTTAGGCACTTTGTATTGTCCATGGGTTTAAGGTTATTTCGAGTGAGGCAGTTTGAAATGTCAAAGGTTTTAAGATCATTTCAAGTTAGGCACTTTCTACTGTCTATGGGTTTAAGGTTATTTCCATTTAGGCAGTTTGAAATGTCAAAGGTTTTAAGATCATTTCGAGTTAGGCACATGATAGTTTTAATGGTTTTAAAGTTATTTCTATTTAGGCAGTTTGTAAATTTCAATGGTTTTAAGGTAATTTTGAGTGAGTTAGGCGCTTTGTATTGTGAATTGTGTTAAGGTAATTTTGAGTTAGGCACTTTGTTTAATGTCACCGGGTTTTTAAGGTAATGTCGAGTTAGGCACCGGCTAAATTGAGGAGGGTGTGGTAGTAAGTTTGTGAAGACTGTAGGAAACCCATAGAAAATTCATAACTTAGAGCAACATTGGTGCATTCTGGTTAAATAAAACTTTAGAAATTTTAATGTTCGAAATCGATGTTTATTTTTGAAACTTATGTTGGTTTAAACAGTTTTAATTCAAGAAATGTGATGAACAATGTTTCGATAGTACATGTACAGGATTTGAAAACAAGCTTTCGATGAAAACTTATGTACATTCATCTCCTTATGTTAATTAATGTTTGTGAATAGAAGGTATGCTGTGTAGCACTTGAGAGCTAAAAGCAGTTATGCAGGTCGAACAGGAAATGTAGTATTCACAGACCACAGTCCACCAAAACTGCGCATTTAAAACAAACAACAATTACAAGCGTAAATGAAAACACAGTATCCGAAACCACATACGTGTACAAAAAATGGTTAACAATAGGGGTACCGTCTTGGAACGGTCAGTGACAAAATGCCGCTGGGGTTCAGATTAGAATCTAGAGTGCTCCAACACTCATTCCAGCAAGTATTAAAACGCGAAAGTGATTCAAAAAGTACATCACAAACACATTCAGTAAAGAAGCACATAACAAACATATAAGGGTTGACAACAGGGGTACCGCCTTGAAACGGTCAGTGGCAGAAGGGACCACCGGGGAGGTTAAACCGGTTCAAGGATGCACCAAATCACTCTTACCCTGTCGTCATCCCTAAAATAATCCCCGCCGAGTTAACCCCTTACATTTGAGAAAGCGTAGATAGGTGTTATAAGAAAAAACACAGACATGTTCATGTATATAATATATCAAAACATAATTTAAACCTAAAAAGCTAATCTCATATGTACTCGATGACTTGTCTGAAGTCAGAGCATCAAAGGGAAACCCGTTAAGGGCACGACAAAACGGAGTGAAGGAAATTCATCAAACGGTTCCCGCCTTAAAGGATTTAGGAACACGTTGTCATAGAGTCCACGCGCTCGTCCGATCGTTGCACAATCAAAGAAGAAAGCATAACTGCACACTGTAGAAGCATGTAGTGCGCCGCAGAATACTTCAGTCGTAACCTCTGTTTATAAATGTTCTAATAATTTTAATAAATGACTCATGAAAATTATCACGACCGATAATCAACTTTAACTTGTTTAACACTTAAAAATAAATCTTACTTTGTAAATTATTGCTATTGACGATAATACATAGTTTCTAGATAATTATGTAATGTAGTTTCAATGTGTAACCTATTCGTTAGATACTATTGGGTAATTATGAAAGAAAGTAATTGTACAACATGGCTGTTTTATTTTAATCATCGTGCGCAGCTACGTATAGTATTCATAGGCAGAATCATTGGAACCAACCAGATTTATTACGTAGTAGTTTCGTAAAATATTTTTGAAATAGTTTAACATAATTTGGTTTTAAAAATGGCTGCCTTATATGGGGCTAAAACCTTGAACCTTCAGGTAACTAGACAACTAGTAGACTACTCCCTAATTAACTGCGCCAAAAGCGATGGCGCAACTGCTTAGTTGCACCACAAATTCGTATTAAATAATAATTATATTCATGTAACAAATGTTGCATCGGTTCCTATCATTCTGACTGTGAGGGATCTCTGCATGCAAAATTGTGTTTTGTTTTACAAAGTGTGTAACCACTATGACAAAGTGCAGGGTCAAACATAAGACGACTCATACTAAGCTGTGATAAGGTCTCATACATACGCTACAGTTTCACAGACACACATACAGATTCACATATAGTTCATTAATGTATCATTATATAACACATTAAAATATAAAATTCAAATCAGTTAAACAAATGAAATGCACATATGCTTGTACACATAGAACAATAAGAGATATTTGCCTATATGCATACAGAAAAACAATGTACAGTATAGCAGTAGATACAGAACTTTTATCGGAGAAAACTAGACATTTTATCAAAAGTAGACATCACAAACACCAAAGGGGTTGTCAATAGCGCTATGGAATGGTCAGTGGCATGGTCAGTGGCAAAAAAGGCCATGCGGTTTAAACCAGGTTCTAGGGAGCACCAAACCTCACTCTTTCCCTATTGTTATCCCAATAAAACGAGACAATTTAAATATAGGCTATATTTTCCAACAAACAAAGCAGCAATATTGTTATCCCAATAAAACGAGACAATTTAAATAAAGAACTACCGCAATGCTATAGTTTCCAACAAACAAAGCAGCAGCAATAGGCAATATAAGTACAACTTACGCAGATTTGTTTTTATATTGCTATGAAAGAGATTTCATGTTGAGTCTTTCACCAGATACCCAGGAAGATGTTATTGAGGCCTTTAATGACACCTCTCGGTATCTGGATGACATATTAAACATTGACAACCCTTTCCTTTCTACTATGGTTAATAATATTTACCCTAAAGAACTTCAACTTAACAAAGCTAATATTTCTGATACTAAAACTTCTTTTCTTGATTTACATCTCTCCATTGAAAATGGTGAAATAATTAGTAAAATATATGACAAGAGATATGATTTTAATTTTGATATTGTTAATTTATCCCCATTTAGATGGGAATATTCTCCGAGAAACTTCTTATTGCGTCTATGTGTCTCAACTTATTCGTTTTTCTAGAGCTTGTACTCGAGTTGAGGACTTTAATATTCGTAATCTTTGTATAACTAAAACGCTACTCCATCAGGAAACCCGTCAGACCTTTAACTTTCGAAGTTTATAGACCACATCTCCATAAAATGAGTGTTGTGATATGCCTAGTCGCAGAAGTGTTTTAAGGTTGGTGTTGTATTTTTTCAGCAGGCCCTCGTTGCGGCGGTAGAATTTACGTAGTTTGTGATAACGAAAACCCTGCTGAAGAAGTTTACTTGTAATAACTTGATTTCGATCATTGAAGTCTATAACATCATTTCACGCTCTAGCAAATCGAATGAGCGATGTTAAAATTGAAATCATCTATCTTATCATAGATTTTAGTATGAATACAATCATTTGAAATCGAGAGATGAAGATCGAGAAATGCTGCTACTGTATCCGAACTTATGGCTTTATTCAACGTGAGCTCTGGTGGATAAATGTTAGTAACCATATGAGCAAAGAACGGATTATCAATATTGAGTATTTCATCAAGATACCCAGAAGTATTATTAAAGGCATCAATAATTTCACCCTGGCTAGCAGGTGACAAACTCAACATAAAATCTCTTTCGTAGCAGTACAAAAACAAATCTGCAACAAGTGGCGCACAGTTAGTACACATAGGAATACCAACAACCTGGCGGTAAATAGTTTTACCGTATCTTATAAAGATGTATCCAGAAGAAACGATAAGGCTCTACAAACATCAGTACAAGTCCACAAATTATACTTATCAATGGGGGCGTGAGTAATGAAAATCCTGACATTATTACAAGCTAGAAAAGTTGTACCTTCTCTGGCAAATGTCTTCTGAATAAGCTGAAGCAATTTTTCTTATAACTATAACTAGAATCTCTCCTTTTGCCATCTCCAAGGCTTTACTTGGCATCGCCGGTGAGCCAAGGAGTGTTAAAGAGCTCAATAATGGAAAACTTCTTGTTTAGTGTTCCAAAAAATCGCACTCTGTCAATCTCCTTAAAATTTAAACTTTCGTAAACATCCGTGTTGAGGTTATTCCTCATATTTCTCTCAATTCTTCAAAGGGTGTAGTTCTCTCTAGGGAACTGGAGCACTGCACTCTTGAAGAAATGACTCATAATCGTAAGTATCAAGGTGTGATTGGGGTAACGCGCATCAGTACGAGGCGGGTGGCAAACTCACTCCTACCAATACTTTGCGCTTACTTTCAGCACACCAAATCTTCCAAAGACCATCAAGACTGGATATATCATTCTACCAGTTGACCCCTTTATTCCAAACCCTCTTCGATGTTTTAACTGTCAACGCATTGGTCACCACAGAGAAAGATGCAAGCGAGCTGCTCCTGTCTGAGCCCTTTGCGGCCAGGAGGGTCATAGCGACTTTGCGAATTGCAAAAGTCCCGTCTCTTGAGTTAACTGCAAGGGGACACACGGGGCTTTCTCTAGGGATTGTCCAAAGTGAAAGCACGAGAGGAAAATACAGAAGGTTAAGACTGAAAAGAACATGTCTTTTCCTGAAGCTAGAAAACTTGTTGAGAATCTTACTCCGCTCACTCCATCTGGCAAATCGTATGCCGATGCAGTAGGGTTGAGAAACCAGCTACCAGGTCAGTCGCGGCTCAGACCGTGTTGACCTGGCCAAGTGACTCCGACAAGTTTACTACTATTCCACCCTCTGTTCAGAATTACTCTAAAACATCTACAGCTTCACAAACTGTGGTCCTCTTAAATATGCCTCCTTTAGCTCCCAAACCTCTTGTGGCTTCCAAGCCTAAAACTCCTTCAAATATATCCTCAACAACTCTTACAACTTCTGCATCTACTTCGTAATCGACGGACTCTGGTGCAACCAAGAGTCCATCAAACCCGACGAACTCTTGCAAAGGTTCGTCAAATCCGACGAACTGCAGAGCAGAACTGCTGCCAAGGACGTGACAGCAATAAAAAATTACATATCCGGGGTTAGGGAAGCAGTCAAAAAGATCTGATGATCCGATTGTACTGCATAACATATTTGGAGACTTGGAGATGGAGGTTGATGATGCAGCACATCTGAAACTCCCAAAGTCTCCAAAGTCTCGAAGGTCTGCCAACCCCAAAGGCCGTAAACCCGTACTTCCGCCTTAGTGACATCAAAATCAAATACGGTCATTCAATGGAACTGCCGAGATTTAATATGTAATTATGATGAAATCAGCTTTCTTTTAAATAAACACAACCCTTTTTTGACTATTCATTGTATGACTGTATTTGTGATAAAAGCGATAAAGCTGCTGGAGGAGTTTCGAATTTTGTGAATCGAAACATTCCTCACAGAACTGTTGCGTTGAAAACTGGTTTGCAAGCTGTTGCGGTCAGTGTTACTATGCACAGAGTTATAGCAATTTGCTCCTTATATTTACCGCCAAGTTCTTCCCTAGACCTTAAAGATCTAAATCACCTAGTTAGTTAGCACAATTACCATCACCTTTTATACTCTTGGGTGATTTTAATGCACACAGTTACATTTGGGGTTGTAAAGATATAAACGATAAAGGCAAGAAAGTTGAGAATTTCTTAGCGGAAAACAACTTATATCTTTTTAATGATAACAAATCACATACTTATTTACATCCAGCTACAGGCTTTCATTCTTCCATTGATTTAACAATATGCGATCCAACGCTCTTGATTGGTTTTTCGTGGAGTGTTGGTGACGCCTTATTTGGAAGTGACCACTTCCCCTTATTTCTTGAAAATATCAGCCCTCCACTTCTCGAAAAAACGCAACGATTGAAACTTCGCAAAGATGATTGGGATACGTCTTAATCTCTTTGTGAAGAACAATTAAAGCCTTCCGTTTTCGAGGATGTCGAAGACGCAACTACTCTTTTTACCAAAACCTTTCATGATATAGCTGGTCAAACTATTCCAAAAACCTTGGCAAATCCAAAACGCCGACATAAACCATGGTACGATGATGACTGCAAAACGGCAGTCAACGATCGTAAAGCTGCATTGAATGCTTTTAACTTGCGGCCAACTCCGTGCGAAAGCCCGTCGTACTATTAAGGATAGCAAGAGAAAATCATCGAGATCTTATGTCTCTAGGCTGAACTCTCGCTTATCTCTTAAAAAGACGTGGGACATGGTCCGGAAAATAAACGGTTAAGGTAATTCTAGTTGTGTAAGTCATCTTTAAACTGATAATGAAGATATTACATCTGTCAAACACTTTGGCAGAAACTTTTTCTAATAACTCTTCTTCTGAAAATTGTCAACCAAATTTCCTAAATATTAAGAAACTAAAAGAACAGAAGAAGCTGAATTTCAAGTCGCGAAAAATTTTGAGAAATACAATGAACTGTTCACTCTAAAAGAACTTCGAGAATCCCTTAAAGGCTCATGATACATCAACTGGTCCTGATGATATCCATGATCAATTATTAAAACATTTACCTGAAACCTGTCTCTCTACACTTCTTGATATATTTAATAAGGTTTGGGTGACAGGAAACTTCTCCGATTTTGGCGGGAAGCAATCGTTATTCCAGTCCCCAAACCTGGAAATGATCATACGGACCCAATAAATTATCGCCCTATTGCTTTAACGAGTTGTATATGTAAAACCAGGGAACGAATGATTAATGAGAGACTCGTTTGGTACCTGGAGTCCAACAAACTGATAACAAAGTATCAAAGTGGATTCCTGCGCCAACGAGGCACAACAGACAATCTCCAGGTCAGCAATTACCAGAATGTATACACCGTTAACGGTCAAACACATCTTGTTTGTAAGTGTAAACTTTGATCCTATGCGTCAAAGGTACTACAATGCTAATACTATAGATTTTAGACTTGTTTTAGATTTCCTGAAGGAAATCAGACTATATAACTCATTATAATATGTTCTTATATATATTTACTTATTTATATACCCGTTTTCGGGCATTTGTTGATTTACACATATAGATTAAATTACTACCATATCATCCCTTATTTGTAAATAGTTTTATCTTTATATATTTACATTATTTTTAATTAATACTTCATTTCTTCATCTTTCATCAGTTTTTGCGCACAATATGACCTATTTATGTGTCATTCCATCAGGGTTACCGTTACCATAAACTTCGTAAAACCTTTACAAAATTGTATTATCGTAACCCTACTTCTTTCCAAATATAAAAGTAATTTAAGAACTCTTCTGCGTAAAGGACTATCACAACCTGACTTCAATGCTGACGTGATTTACAAACTTCGTGAGATCCTTGGTCATGATCACTTTAATACTATCTTTGTTAAACTTGTTAAAAGGTTTATCAAAAGAGGTTATGACCCTATCATTTTTCAACGCACTGCATGCTTGGTGGTGGACCCATTTACAGTTCGCCACTTTGCTTTCCTCTTTAATTGTGTAATGAACGGACAGGCTGTGGACCCTATGATGAGGTCTACCTAAAGCCCAAAAGGACGGTGACGTTTGATGTTTGTCTGCAGTCTTGTCTTGTCGTGCCCTCAATGGTTTATTCTTTTGTTGCTCTGAATTCTTCCAAATCATTGAGTACCTTCTGTGTGGCTTTCTATGTTATTATTGTTTTGTATTTATATATACATGAGCATCTTTGTGTTTTACTTATATTGCATATTAATGCTGCCTTGTTGGTTAGAGAATAGTTCATGGCGGGGATTTCTTTATTTACACTGTCCCGTTTTGTTGGCTTGACGGTAGGGTAGGTGTGAGGTTTTATGCAACCTAGAACCTGGTTTAAACCCCTAGCGGCCTTTTTTGCCATTGACCGTTCCAGGGTGGTAGCCCTATTGCCAACCCGCTTGTGTGTTGTGATGTCTTATTTGGCCTTTAATTCATCTTTAAATTTGTTCTTTGTTTCTGTGTGTGTTTGTAGTTGACAGTCGTCCTTGAATGCTGCTTTTCCTGTTCGATTTTCATATCTATATTTACATATTATAATGCATATATGAATATGACAAAAAAAGAGAATAGAAAGCCACAATATAATTACTCATTGTTTAAATAAAGATATCGTCATCATGTTATATTCCCTAACAAACAAGGCAGCATTGATAGGCAATATAACAAATTAATGATCACGTGCAGATTAAATTAAAAACACAAGTCATATTAAGATTCAAGCAATCGATCACTATTTTATATATTATACATTTAAACAAGATTTAGAAATACTGCTCTAAAAAGATAAAACACTGAAAATGAATATGTGTTTGTTCGTTACACATATTTAACATTGATTGAGGATCAGTGGTCACAGTACACAATACCATTTTTCAACGATTTCGTTACAAGATACAATTAAGAGAAATAATGGTGCACCTGATCCTGGATATTAATTGACAATTATCCGTTCTAGAACTGTATATAGACACAATGTAGCCATATTTACTACAAGTAATTTGCCTCAAGGACAAGTTGTTTACAAGTAGGAATGCTACCATATGTTTCGACATACACGTACAAGGTATTAGGCGGGCGTTGCCCGTATTTAAAATGAATGTTGTTTAGCAACACAATATAATTATGTTAGTTAGAGCTGCTTTAGATATGTTAGAGAAACGCAAATGATTCATAGGAATGCGGGAACCTACCCTAATCTGACTTATGATCGTTAACGTGCTCGGATGATAGTGTATTCACCAAGAATACTCAGACGACACTCAGTGGCACCGGTGATGCTTGAAGCCGGGTCCTCTAGTTTCTAGTCCACCGTGTAATCTGTTGGGCGACGTCAACATAAACAAATCAATAAGTGAAACAAGGATATAATATATGCTTTGTAGGTGTTTACGAAGCAGTTATAAAATAAATAATAAATATATAAAAAGTGAGTATGTTTTCTTTTATCGCATTTAATATTTGTATTTATGCTACAATTTCAGACTAGATACGTATTTTATTATACAGATATAAATATTTCAAAATAGGAAACATCAACATAAATTGGCAAAATATCTCTAAAACGGATGACGTAAGTATGGGAAGCCATAACCGTCAACATGTGGATATTTACAAACCATTCAATGACAGGCCATTTAATTCAACATGAAGTCATTTGATGACATACATATTGATTCGATGCGACGTGTAAACTCGGTTCATTCGTTACAAAGAGAATTGGTACTGTTCAAAGTGAAATGATACGATGTAAAATTTCAAACCATACGACGCAAAGTCATTTGATGACGTACATATTGATTCGATGCGACGTGTAAACTCGGTTCATTCGTTACAAAGTGAATTGATACGGTTCGAAGTGAAATGATACGATGTAAAATTTCAAACCATACGACGCAAAGTGATTTGATGATGTACACATTGATTCGATGCGACGTGTAAACTCTGTTCATTCGTTACAAAGTGAACTGATACGGTTCGAAGTGAAATGATCGGGCGAAAACACAGTCGGTGCGATGCAAACGCAAACCGTTCGACAGAAACTGATTTCATTACGTGCAAAGTAAAACGGTGCGACATCTGGCGGCGATATTTGCCACATCACTTGCAGGGTTATTTCCCCTACATAATATATGATAAATCAAAGTATTAAAAGTACTGAGAACGCAAGGTTTGATAGGAAAGACTGTATGGATATTTGCACGATCAAATGTCCATACATTTTACATAGTTTTAGCCAACTTGGCGATCTTTGGTGACCTACCAAAATCTTAGAGGGTCAATCCATTCCAAATATATTGTGACAAGGATTTGGCAATTCACAGCATTTAAAATTCTGATGGAAATTGTTGCAAATTATTGGGAAAGCATCATAGATTTTAAAAAAAAAAACTCTAAACAATGTATTGCAAAATGGTATCTGATTACATTACAAGGGCCCAAACATGGCCCATTTTAAATCCATTGACATCCGAAATTTGTTCAGGAATTCTATGAAAGGCCAATCATAGGTACAGGTATTCAAAATTATATCATTGCAGTATCTTGATTGTTCAGTGAGTTTTTTCCTTATATAAGTTGTACCGAAAAATGGTACCATTCCCAATTTGGCAAAAAGTAATTTTTTCCCCCAATTTTTTTGAATATTTTTGAGTGAAACTTTTAACAAAAAAAAGAGGAAAACTATATGCTTTTACGGGAGGGTAATTAAATACTACAAGAGAATGTATAAATGGTAATGTGTTTGCAAAGTATTTAAGCATACAATATTTCATGCTTGTGTTTGTAAAGTATTTAACATACAATATTTCTTGCTGTTGGTTAATTAAACAATTATAGCATTTATTGAAATTCTACAACAAATTTATAATAAAAACAAGCTTTATAATAAACTTTATTCATTTCTAAGTCGAATTAAGTCAATTGATTATTTGTATAAAGCGAGTAAGTCACGAAAAATAAAGTATTATCGGCATTCACAAATGTCTGTCTTTCGTCCCCGATGTTTTTATCGGCGATTTTCTCCAGTCTAACATCGATTTTCTGCATACAAAATGCAAGAAAAAAAGCTTATTGTAGTGTTTCCTTGTATTGTAATTTGTACGCACCTCCCTTTCGGAAACCTTAAAAGAAGTAAAAAAATCTGCGTACTATACAAGGTAAAATACGGTAGCTAGGTAGCTAGATTTGTATTTATTTTTTTTTAGTTAATACAGTAAAGTTTCTTTTCAATGTGTGGGACAGACATAGAGAAGTTGAATCAACGGGTAGTGCCTCTTGTTAAGTTATTTGTCCCTGCAGCAGAAGACGTTTTCTAGGTTACGCCACTGAACTACTTGGACAAGTTCAAAACCAGTTGCATCAGACTAGACACATCAGAGTTATAGCCTTTGATTTTTTTTCATGATTCACATGTCTCGCCTAACGGGGTCTGGACTTAAAAATAAAACGGTCAATGATGCTTAAATGAGGTTGTAAACATTTTAGTAACTAAAAACAATGGAGTTTGCCGTTTGCTGAGATGACATTTAAGTGCATTTGTTTAAAAGTAAAATGCCATTCTATTAAAAACAAGAGGCCCAAGAGGGCATGTGGATGCTCTACTGGCTAAAACGGCTCTTACATCAAGGGTTGTCGACATAAAATTCCCATCAGTATTTTTTTTCAAACATTGCAAAAACAACAGGGATAGGATGGCCTTAGATCGCTCACCTGGTAATCATGGGAAATAAGTCTGCTGTGTCTAGTCTGGCATGGGTATTTTTTAATTTATCCCACTTCTATGAATGAAATTTTATGAAAAATGGGGCGGGGTGGTGGGGGACGGGGTTATATTAACATTCTAAACAAATATGGTAAAGATCACATAAAAACTGAAGTAACTACAGATTTAACAAAGGAAATACAATATAGCATTTTTCAGCAAATCAAGGGCCATAACCTGTCGTTACTAACAAGATCTAGCTGGTTTTCGAACTTGTCCGAGATTTCATTGATATACCGCGATTTGCACAACTAGACATCATACTGAGGCTTCCTGCCAACTTTTGTAGAAAGTTTAGGAGGAGTAGCGGTAGCGCCGACAAGAAATTTAAATGTGAAAGTGCCATAACTCCGTCATAAATCAGCGAACTGGGAAAAAGCGCGATATGCACAACTAGACATCTTACCCATGCTTCCTGCCAAGTTTCGTCGAAATCCAACAAGGCTTTAGGAGGAGAAGAGCCGACAAGAAATTTAAAAGTAAAAATGTCAAGGGGCCGTAACTCCATCAAAAATCAACGAACCGAAAAAAATAATGAAATAAACAAATAAACAAAAAAATATATATATATTATTTTTTTTAAAAAACAACAACAAAAAAATAAACAAAAAACATTTAAAACAATAAACCAATTAATATATCAAATACAAAAAAAAAAAAATTATAAATAAAAATAATCAAAAGATAAATATAAAAAAAATATATATATATATATTTAAAACAAATTTAAACAAAAAAAATGTACAAATAATAAAAGAAAATATACTAATAATAAAAAAAAAGGCAAAACAACTGGTAAAGTTTGATAAAGATCAGATGAAAAATGAAAGCCCTGTCGTATTAACGAGGCAAAATATAGCATTTTTTAACTAAATCAAGGGCCATAACTCCGTTGTTACTAGTCCGATCTGGCTGGTTTTCGATCTTGTGCGAGCTTTCTTGATATTAACAAAAAAAAAAATCAGTTTTGTAAAGATCGGATGAAAAATGAAAGCCCTTGGCCAATAGAGCTAAAAATCATCAGCTCCAGAAAGTAGGTCAAGGTCATAGATGAAATCCATGTATCCAAAAAGATGCACTACCCAAGACACAACTATGTCAAAATAGAATATGTTTTCTTCCAAAGATTAAGCTATACATTAGGTTTAAAACATCTAGTGCATAATTATAGTTCATGAGAGAGTGATGTAAATGTAACAATTAAAGTTATCTGCCCTTTGCTTGGATGGTGAGGGTCACATCCACATTTGCTTTGTCACGTTGCAATGTACCACTCAAGATACAACTATAAGCAAAGAGTGCATACAGTTTGTGAAAAAGTGACCTAAACGCAAAAGTTGAAGGTAACAATTAAGTTATCTGCCCTTTGCTTGGAGGGTCAAGGTCACTTTCACATTTGCATTGCCACGTTATGATGTACCACTCAAGATACAACTATAAGCAACGTTTTAAAGGTCTAGTGCATACATTTTGTGAAAAAGTGACCTAAATGCAAAAGTTGAACCTAAAAATTATTAAGTTATCTGCCATTTGCTTGGAGGGTCAAGGTCACTTCCACATTTGCTTTATCACGTTGCGATGTACCACCCAAGATACAACTATAAGCAAAGTTTGAAAGGTCTAGAGCATACAGTTTGTGAAAAAGTGACCTAAACGCAAAAGTTGAACCTACAAATTATTAAGTTATCTGCCCTTTGCTTGGAGGGTCAAGGTCACTTCCACATTTGCTTTGTCACGTTGCAATGTACCACCCAAGATACAACTACAAGCAAAGTTTGAAAGGTCTAGTGCATACAGTTTCTGATAAAATGACCTAAACGCAAAACTTGAATGTTGACGCCTCCGCCGCCGTCGGAGAAACAACACCTATGTCTCTTTTTTTCTTCGAATAGGCGAGACAAAAACTGTTTTCCGGCCTTAGACTATTCAAGCCAGTAGAGTGATACAGGCCCTCTTGTGCATCTTGTTCCCGGAAGACTACTTAATACACGCCACTCTGTATTCTCAAAAAATTTTGCGACTTGAAATTCAGCTTCTTCTGTTCTTTTAGTTTCTTAATATTTAGGAAATTTGGTTGACAATTTTCAGAAGAAGAGTTATTAGAAAAAGTTTCTGCCAAAGTGTTTGACAGATGTAATATCTTCATTATCAGTTTAAAGATGACTTACACAACTAGAATTACCTTAACCGTTTATTTTCCGGACCATGTCCCACGTCTTTTTAAGAGATAAGCGAGAGTTCAGCCTAGAGACATAAGATCTCGATGAAACAAGGATATAATATATGCTTTGTAGGTGTTTACGAAGCAGTTATAAAATAAATAATAAATATATAAAAAGTGAGTATGTTTTCTTTTATCGCATTTAATATTTGTATTTATGCTACAATTTCAGACTAGATACGTATTTTATTATACAGATATAAATATTTCAAAATAGGAAACATCAACATAAATTGGCAAAATATCTCTAAAACGGATGACGTAAGTATGGGAAGCCATAACCGTCAACATGTGGATATTTACAAACCATTCAATGACAGGCCATTTAATTCAACATGAAGTCATTTGATGACATACATATTGATTCGATGCGACGTGTAAACTCGGTTCATTCGTTACAAAGAGAATTGGTACTGTTCAAAGTGAAATGATACGATGTAAAATTTCAAACCATACGACGCAAAGTCATTTGATGACGTACATATTGATTCGATGCGACGTGTAAACTCGGTTCATTCGTTACAAAGTGAATTGATACGGTTCGAAGTGAAATGATACGATGTAAAATTTCAAACCATACGACGCAAAGTGATTTGATGATGTACACATTGATTCGATGCGACGTGTAAACTCTGTTCATTCGTTACAAAGTGAACTGATACGGTTCGAAGTGAAATGATCGGGCGAAAACACAGTCGGTGCGATGCAAACGCAAACCGTTCGACAGAAACTGATTTCATTACGTGCAAAGTAAAACGGTGCGACATCTGGCGGCGATATTTGCCACATCACTTGCAGGGTTATTTCCCCTACATAATATATGATAAATCAAAGTATTAAAAGTACTGAGAACGCAAGGTTTGATAGGAAAGACTGTATGGATATTTGCACGATCAAATGTCCATACATTTTACATAGTTTTAGCCAACTTGGCGATCTTTGGTGACCTACCAAAATCTTAGAGGGTCAATCCATTCCAAATATATTGTGACAAGGATTTGGCAATTCACAGCATTTAAAATTCTGATGGAAATTGTTGCAAATTATTGGGAAAGCATCATAGATTTTAAAAAAAAAAACTCTAAACAATGTATTGCAAAATGGTATCTGATTACATTACAAGGGCCCAAACATGGCCCATTTTAAATCCATTGACATCCGAAATTTGTTCAGGAATTCTATGAAAGGCCAATCATAGGTACAGGTATTCAAAATTATATCATTGCAGTATCTTGATTGTTCAGTGAGTTTTTTCCTTATATAAGTTGTACCGAAAAATGGTACCATTCCCAATTTGGCAAAAAGTAATTTTTTCCCCCAATTTTTTTGAATATTTTTGAGTGAAACTTTTAACAAAAAAAAGAGGAAAACTATATGCTTTTACGGGAGGGTAATTAAATACTACAAGAGAATGTATAAATGGTAATGTGTTTGCAAAGTATTTAAGCATACAATATTTCATGCTTGTGTTTGTAAAGTATTTAACATACAATATTTCTTGCTGTTGGTTAATTAAACAATTATAGCATTTATTGAAATTCTACAACAAATTTATAATAAAAACAAGCTTTATAATAAACTTTATTCATTTCTAAGTCGAATTAAGTCAATTGATTATTTGTATAAAGCGAGTAAGTCACGAAAAATAAAGTATTATCGGCATTCACAAATGTCTGTCTTTCGTCCCCGATGTTTTTATCGGCGATTTTCTCCAGTCTAACATCGATTTTCTGCATACAAAATGCAAGAAAAAAAGCTTATTGTAGTGTTTCCTTGTATTGTAATTTGTACGCACCTCCCTTTCGGAAACCTTAAAAGAAGTAAAAAAATCTGCGTACTATACAAGGTAAAATACGGTAGCTAGGTAGCTAGATTTGTATTTATTTTTTTTTAGTTAATACAGTAAAGTTTCTTTTCAATGTGTGGGACAGACATAGAGAAGTTGAATCAACGGGTAGTGCCTCTTGTTAAGTTATTTGTCCCTGCAGCAGAAGACGTTTTCTAGGTTACGCCACTGAACTACTTGGACAAGTTCAAAACCAGTTGCATCAGACTAGACACATCAGAGTTATAGCCTTTGATTTTTTTTCATGATTCACATGTCTCGCCTAACGGGGTCTGGACTTAAAAATAAAACGGTCAATGATGCTTAAATGAGGTTGTAAACATTTTAGTAACTAAAAACAATGGAGTTTGCCGTTTGCTGAGATGACATTTAAGTGCATTTGTTTAAAAGTAAAATGCCATTCTATTAAAAACAAGAGGCCCAAGAGGGCATGTGGATGCTCTACTGGCTAAAACGGCTCTTACATCAAGGGTTGTCGACATAAAATTCCCATCAGTATTTTTTTTCAAACATTGCAAAAACAACAGGGATAGGATGGCCTTAGATCGCTCACCTGGTAATCATGGGAAATAAGTCTGCTGTGTCTAGTCTGGCATGGGTATTTTTTAATTTATCCCACTTCTATGAATGAAATTTTATGAAAAATGGGGCGGGGTGGTGGGGGACGGGGTTATATTAACATTCTAAACAAATATGGTAAAGATCACATAAAAACTGAAGTAACTACAGATTTAACAAAGGAAATACAATATAGCATTTTTCAGCAAATCAAGGGCCATAACCTGTCGTTACTAACAAGATCTAGCTGGTTTTCGAACTTGTCCGAGATTTCATTGATATACCGCGATTTGCACAACTAGACATCATACTGAGGCTTCCTGCCAACTTTTGTAGAAAGTTTAGGAGGAGTAGCGGTAGCGCCGACAAGAAATTTAAATGTGAAAGTGCCATAACTCCGTCATAAATCAGCGAACTGGGAAAAAGCGCGATATGCACAACTAGACATCTTACCCATGCTTCCTGCCAAGTTTCGTCGAAATCCAACAAGGCTTTAGGAGGAGAAGAGCCGACAAGAAATTTAAAAGTAAAAATGTCAAGGGGCCGTAACTCCATCAAAAATCAACGAACCGAAAAAAATAATGAAATAAACAAATAAACAAAAAAATATATATATATTATTTTTTTTAAAAAACAACAACAAAAAAATAAACAAAAAACATTTAAAACAATAAACCAATTAATATATCAAATAC
>JAWPHD010016355.1:0-50335 GCA_037043455.1 Cyrtodaria siliqua
TTCTGGGTTCCATTCACAAGAAGATCGTTCATAATAATGCTCTTGATCCATGCAACTGAGAGTAATTTAATTTGTAATCATCAATTTGCAGTACTTAGTAATTTATGTAAAATAAATGATCTACTTGTACTTCTTTGAACAATTTTAAGATGACCATATTTAAAAGATATTTTGTTCACCGTCAATCTCTTTATTAAATTTACGAACATTTTCTGTAATGTTCTCAACGGAAAATATGCTTGTAACCGGCGTTCATATAAAAATAACTACAAATTGAACGCATCCGTAGCTATGACTCAAGGGTCAACTAGTTTCACAATTAATAAGTAACTACAGAATTATGCTCAGACTAAGCAGCTATTTAACCCGTGGAAGCAACTCAAAGAAACTTTTCCCACACCCGGGCAATACCCAGGCTCAGATGTTCTGAGAGTTTGCAGTCGATCTAAGTGCCGACAGCCAAGCAATATATATTTTATAAATAAATTAATTTTGTAATCAAATACCGTTTTTCACACTATTTTCCTATATTATGAACAATGCAAGTTGAAATATTGACCTAAAATATATTTATAACAAAATATTCAACTTAGCCAGATTTCAGCTATATATTTGTGTGGTGAAGTGGTTACTGTAATCGAAAGGGGAAGTTACCACTGCAGGGAGTTTGAACAGATAGTCTGTCTCAGCATAATAAGCCAACTTGCTGACACCAGACTCTCTATTACAGTCCTGAGCATTCTGAATATTAAACGGACACACGGCAATCTTGAAGTGTTTATCAAGAACTGAAATCAATGTCTTAATGTTTTCATTTTCTTATTCTACCACAGGTTTAAATATAATTATTGGTGAAATATAATCAACTGATTATAATATATATGCAAAAACAATTTCATTTAGTCTATTCTTAAAATTTATGATTGAAATGCTAGTATCGGTATGTAGAATAACTTATGACATGCTGTGAGTTTAAAAATCAAAATTGTCGTGTGTCCCTTTAAAGCCCTGGGTGGCATTCAACTTTTGTTTTACGAAAGAAAATAACGACACCATTTTCCACGGTAAAAAAACACTTTGGTGAACCCTTCTGCATTGTCAGAATATTTAACACACTCTATTAAATCATTTTAGAATTGTTTTATTACTAGAATTTTGTGTTTCTGGGTTTCAAGAACACTCCATGTCCAGTAAAACTTCAGTGTATTCTGAGACTGTAATGAGTTTAAATTCATTGGCCCAATTTTATCATTGAACTTCAACAATCAGAATGCTTCATTCATATTTTCATTTCGTTGTTTCATTCATGACCACTTCTGATATAATGACATCACACCCTGGTATTATAACATCACGTCATGCTATTATGATGCAACTCAGTGAGTTCTCAGAACTGAATGAGCCTTTTAATTGCTGTGAGAAACAGATTAAGACTGTTTTTATCACTCATTCAGCAATGAGTTTCTTGAATCACAAAATTCTAAAAATAAAATAATTCTAAAATGATTTAATAGACTGTTAAAACAGTGGAACTTGCGAGTGACACCTACACATTATCATAAATAAAAAAAACATACAAGTTTCCCAACAAACACTGACCACCAATTGGATCAGTCCTTTTAAAGTGCCACTTACCAACTGAATTGGGTTTTAAGGCGCACCAACACATGAAAAGGTTATATGGCACCTAACAGGCATGAACATGCCAGGCTCATCATCCATGTACATCGAGATCAAATATGGTAAATGGGCCTAGAACCTTCTCACCCTGAACTGCAGAGTTGCTGCAAATTCTATTGTAGAAACTCCATTTATGCTGGAGCCACGTTTATTGTTTTCCTGCCACTGCTCTTTTGATGTGAGCGAGATGGCACCTGAAACAGTGCAGGGATCATGACGAAGACCTTTAATGAACAGGAACAAAAAATGATGAAATGAACATGAAATTGGGGGATTCTACCCCTCTGCCTATCCCTCCAAAGTGATCTGCAGTGGCCCTATTCTTTGTCCCGTGATCAAACGGGGTGCTTACCATGGTGGGTCCTGTTCTGGTTGGTCTAATGCTCTCCATGGCTGTTCAGCAAGTACTGACAATGGCAACAATGGCGTGTCTTCGGGGGTCTGACTCTCTATTTCCTAATCGCTCGCCTGGCCACATGATTGGACTGTAAAGTACTGAAAACAGCTGCAACTACCCGCAGTAAACCAATTCACCAAACCAATTCCTAAATAAAAAAAAATAATAATTTAAGATTATTACAGGGCTTTTTTTAGAGAAAATTGGGAAAAGGGTTAAGCTGTCAAAACTGAGGTAAAATATTGTGATTTTTCGCTATTTTCCAAAGGGAAAATGCTTATTAAAATGTATGCTTTAGGTATAATAGCAATCATGTGTTGAATTTTGCAAAGATTTTAACATACAAGCAATGGAAAAGTGATATTTCGTGTAATATTTTATTGTTTTAGAATGGGTTCGAGGGGTAGACCCCACCCCACAAATTCATGTTCATTTTATATATAATCATTTTAGCTCTACTGGACGAAGGGATGCCGTGTTGTCCGTCATTAACTTTTGTCTCGTTAAGACGGTAGGGCCTTCATTTTTTATCCGATCTTTACCAAACTTTAACAGGTTGTTAATATCAATGAAAGCTCAGAGAAAAGTTTGAAAAACAGCCAGAACGGACCAGTAACAGCGGAGTTATGGCCCTTTTAGTTAAAAATGCTCTATTGCTATATTTTGCCTCGTTAAGACGATAGGCCTTAATTTTTCATCCTATCTTTACCAAACTTTATCACATTAATATCAATGAAAGCTCGGACAAGTTTGCAGCATTACTCTGCAGTTCTGCAGGTGAGAAGATTCCAGGCCCATTCTCCATATTTTAACTCGATGTAAATGGAGGATGAGCCTGGCATGTTCATTCCTGTTAGGCGACATATCACCTTTCATGTGTTGGTGCGCCTTAAAACCCAATTCAATTATTTTTAGATTGTGGATTTGTTAACCCAGAATTGGGAAAATATAGTTTTTTTTGCAAATGGGAAGAGGCCGAATATTGGCCCCACATTAACAGCTTAAAAAAGCCCAGCATTCTAAAAAATGCTGTGACAGTATCAAGGGGTAGGCTTAGTGTATTAAAATACATTTTTAATGCTCTTTTGAATTTTTTCATATTGGCGAGCATCAACATATGCAGTTACATAGAATGTCAGAATAATAATAAAAAAAACTGAACAGGAGCTAATTTATTAGCCAGGCTCATCCTCCATGTACATCGAGATAAAATATGGACTGGAGAACGGGCCTAGAACCTTCTCACCCGTCCCTGAATTGCAGAGTTGCTGTAAATTCTATTGTAGACACTCCATTTACACTGGAGCCACGTTATAGCTTTTTTGCCAGTGCTCTAGTGATATGAGCGAGATGGCACCTGAAACAATGCAGGGGTCATGATGAAAATATTTAATGAGCATGAACAAAAAATGATAAAATGAACATGAATTTGGTGGGAGTTCTTCCCCACTGTCTTCCCCTCCAACGGGATCTGCAGTGGCCCTATTCTTTGCCCCATAACCAAAAGGGGCTCCCGGAACCACACGGTGCTGCATCAGATTGCCGAAAATAACAGAAACATCATTTTGGAATGTAAACCAGATATCTAGACAAATGACGAGTAGATTTAAATTGTGCCTTGGTGACTTTTTTTTTAACTTTGATATCTTTGATATGTATGTAATTTGTTTGTATAGTCTGTTTGCCCGTAGAAAAACAGCACTAAACACGGGCGTAGCTGACTTAAAATGCACAAATAGGCCCGACAAAAAATGGGGGTCTGGTCCGGGGCATGCTCCCAGAGCTTTTTAATATTTTAATTTGCTATACTGTATTGCTGGTAATGACATATATCTGACAGAACACTTGTGTGGTATTTGAAGAAATATTTGTAGACACATTTGAGAATTAAAATTTGACAAAGTTGAATTACCTACACTCTAAAACAAAATAATAAACAAATAATGACCCTTAGCCTCGCACCCTCCTTAAAAGATTCGATTTCCATTGTGTGTTGGGGTGTGGGAGGTGCGTCTAGTATGAAAATACAAACTAATTCTTTTTTTGTTGATGTTCTTAGGAAGTTCGCACTGCATACAAGTGCCCCCCTGCGGTGCCCCATTTAAGAAATCAAATATTTTGTTCCAAATTCCTCAGCATGATACACTACTTGTTTCGTTACCGTTCTAGTCCTAAGATTAAACCCTTTAAAACGATAAGTAAGAAGGCTTTAATCAAAATTACTAACCATCAATGTGCATGATCCATCGATAACGTGATGCATTCCATCTGAAATAGCACATACGTCCGACTCCAGTCCACGACGCTCTGTTTCTAAGTCCAAGAGTCTCACTAATCACGTCATATACACTGGTACTAGTCTAGGATTATTTTGGATTTCATTGCTTCCAGTTAATTACTGCTCAAAATAACGTCGTAATTGTTGTGGATCTTGCGAACACCTGCTAAAATAATCCTTTTTGTCACTGTTATGCGTTTCGTGATCCGCCATTTGTTGTTGAACTACGAAACCGTTAACTGCGCATGCGCACTGTTTAAACCAACCTACTTTTATTAAAATTTGCATTTAATCTGTCCAACACTTCCGTCGGACCGACGGAAGTTGGAATTCCCAGGGATTTCCCGCTTATTTCTCTATTGAACTACCGATTTTAGTAAAATCTTTTTTCGATTCTTTAATAACTTATATAGAGCAACAGATTTACAAATTTTGAAATTTTTGAAAAAAAAAAGGTCATAATTATGGACAGGGGCTTTAAATCAAGGGTTAAATATTTAAACCAATTGAGCGATGAGTTTACGTGTTTACTAGGTGTGAGACAAGGAGAATGTTTATCTCCCTTTTTGTTTTCTATGTTTTTGAATGACATTGAAGATGAGTTTATACTAAACGGGTATGAAGGCATTGAGGTCGATATGATTAAATTGTTTATTCTGTTATATGCTGATGGTATTGTAATATTTTCGGAAAGTGCCGAAGGTCTACAAAAAGGCTTTGATATTTTATCAAATTATTGCTCCAGATGGAAGTTGATCGTTAATACGGCAAAACTAAAGTTATGGTTTTCAGAAAAGCAGGTTTATTGACAAGAAATATGACATTTATTTTTAATGATATGAATATAGATATAGTAAACGCTTTTACGTATCTTGGCATTGTGTTCACGCAAGGTGGTTCGTTTAAAGAAACACAGAACATGTTGGCGGGTCAAGCGCGGAAAGCAGTGTTTATGTTAAACAGATACCTTTATAAATTTACTGACATATCAGTAAAACATAAATTAGATTTATTTGATAAACTTATAAAACCTATTTTGAATTACGGCGCGGAAGTGTGGGGTTTTTCTACTGGACTTTGTGTTGAAAGAGTACATACGCAATATTGCAAAAGCATTTTGCATGTAAAGCGATCTGCTCAAAATTATTTTATCTACGGGGAGTTAGGGAGAACAGCATTGATTACACATAGATATGTATTAATAATAAAATACTGGTTAAACATCATTTACTCTAATGAAAATAAATTTATTAAATATGTATACAGCATGCTTAGAACTGATGCCGAGGTAATGCCAAATAAAACGAATTGGGTTACATTGCTAAAGACGTTATTGGGAAATCTTGGATTGTTTGATGCATGGCTATATCAGGGAGTTGGAAATGGCGATATATTTTTAAGCCTGGTAAAACAAAGATTACATGACAATTTTGTACAGAATTGGCATTCACGTTTAGAACAGTCAAGCAGAGCTATTTTTTACAGAAACGCATGTGATACTTTTAGTCTTAAGCATTATTAACCTGTATGAATATACCAAAATTTAGACAAGCGTTATCCAGATTGAGACTTTCCTCCCATAATTTAGAAATTGAGGCAGGTAGATGGCATAGACCATTAAGTATACCATTAGATGAAAGAAAGTGTAGAGTTTGTAACAAGATAGAAGACGAGTATCATTTTATAATAGAGTGCACAAATTATAATGGTATTAGCTTAAATTATATTGATAAATATTATTGGAAAAGGCCCAGCATGCTGAAATCTTTAGAGCTAATAAACTCCGAAAATAAAAACAAATTGAAAAAACTTAGTGTATTTGTATACAAAGCATTTGAAATCCGAAAGGATATTATTTTCCAATAACTAATCATTACAAAAGTTTTAAATTGTGTGTAAGTATAGGGAAATATCATGTTGTTACGTTGTTTTTTATTTTATTTTTAGACATAGAATATATGCAATTATTGTATATACACATCTGCATTATCTATGCATTGTCTTAAAGTTTGGTTTCGCTTTGTATTTCATAATAAGCAATACGCAATATATACTCAGTTGCATTGTATATGCAAAAACTTTTGGTTATGTTTGATTGTGCTATGATATATAGATTCACTTAAATTAATATCCTAGACGATATATTGTGCAACGCCACATGTATTTTGTTGTAATCGTCATGATTTATGTATCATTTGTTTGTTTAGTGCTTGAAATCTTTATCAGATGATATATATAAATATATATATGTATATATATATAAACTGAAAACATGGTAGTTACATATTGCATTTAAATACATGTCTTTATATGTTTATAGTCATGTGTTTGAAAAATATATAAAACAATATTCATAATACGTAAAATAGAAATGTAAAATAAAATAAAATACAAATATTTACAATGCAATGTCTCTGGAATGTGAATTTTAATCTCACGTGGGCTTACTCATATTTTGTATTACATAGTGAAAGACTTTGTGTATAAAGTAAATGATTTAATGATATGAAAATATTTATACCATCTTCTCCATATGTACATTTGTTTATGTTGTTTCATTTAGTATTACCTGTCATTGTATTGTGTTAACTATTTGTATCCTCACAGGCTTTAAGGCCTATTGGAATTTTGAATAAAACATATACATATTCAACATTTAATAAAAAACAATGATCATCTTGTAATTCAAAGCATAATTAAAATACAATGCTCATCTTTAATTACATTTAAAGATATGACATGACAACTTTAAATATGAATGAATCAATAGCAATACATTACTCTTCTACAAATAACTTACATAGATATGTTGTCTGCTTTTTAATTTAGTCTGTTGGCTGTTACTTGTGATACGCAGGCTTCATAACCGCTGCTCCCAACTAAATTCCATTTTGTTTATTTCGCTCTTCGGGGCATAGTATTTTGTTAGAGGCTGGGACCATGCGCCGCTGGACATGGGGGAAGAAAAGATCTCTATGTCCACGCCATATGCAGACCATCTTCGGTATGGTTAAAATGATGTACTATTGCCTTTATGAATATTGAGTTCTGCTCAACCCGGGGCTAGAGGGTGTGAGCGGTAGCTAGCATATTTTACTACCGTTCATGAACAGTCTCAGTCAAATCGAGACTGCAGTATTTCGTATGTGTCGTTTTCGGCCGTTTCCAAAGGTCCACTCTCATACTCTTTTAAAGCATATGGTGCTATGGTGTTCCCGATCATTTTATACAATCATGTATACTTCACAGCGTCAAGTCCTCATAACCACTGGGGGTAAACCCGGTATCAGCGCAAAAGGATGCTCGACGAAAACCAGCCACGGTTGCGCGACAACAGTGGTATCGGTTGCGCCACGAATAGTCAATGATTCTCAAAGATGTCTGCTTACCAACGTAGATTTTGAATGAAAATGGTATTTATTTTGTATTTTAGCCAGTTTTCATTCCGAAATGTAACATAAGACGCTAATATATAAGTTAAATAAATATGTTTTAAAGAAGTGTTTTGCATAGTTTCTCTATAAGCAACATTGTTTACATAGATTTGTAAATTGAAAGATTCTTGGTCATGATCACTTTCATACTATCTTTGTTAAACTTGTGACACAGTTTATCAAAAGAGGTTATTACCCTATCATTTTGCAACGTACTGCATGCTTGGTGGTGGACCCTTTTACAGTTCGCCACTATGCTTTCCTCTTTAATTGTACGATGACCGGACAGGCTGTGGACCCTATGATGACGCCTACCTAAAGCCCATTGGGACGGTGGCGTTTGATGTTTGTCTATAATCTTTCTTGTCGTGCCTTTAATGGTTTATATTATTGTTGCTCTGGCTTCTGCCAAGTCATTGAGTACCTTCATTGTGGCTTTCTATGCTATTGTTTTTTTGTATTATATTTACACGAGCATATTTGTGTTTTACTTATATTGCCTATTGATGCTGCCTTGTTGGTTAGAGATTAGATCATGGCGGGGATTTCTTTATTTACACTGTCCTGTTTTAATGGGATGACAGTAGGGTAAGTGTGAGGTTTGGTGCACCCTAGAACCGGTTTAAACCCCCAGTGGCCTACTTTGCCACTGACCGTTCCAAGGTGGTAGCCTTATTGTCAACCATTTTGTGTTTGTGATGTCGTTTGCATTTATTATTACTTTTGCCTTCTTGTTTGTCTGTTTGCGTGTTTGTTTCTGTGTTTTGTGGTTGACTGTCCTCCTTGAATGCTACTTTCCCTGTCCGATCTTTTTATATTTCTTTATAAAATCAAAACGAATAGCACTTTAAAACATTATGCTTATCAAAACATGTATACAAACAATTAGAAAGTACTATTTAGTTCACATTACTTGTCATAAGTTAAACAAATAACTGTTTAAAATAATGTGTGTCACGGTTTCTCCCTGAAAGTGTCACGGTCTCTCAACGACAATACTTTTAATGTACTGGTTACTCAACGCTATTTTTCTCTTTTCCGAGTCTAACTAGCAGATGCAAACATTATTCAATGTGGTTTTCATCATGTACAGAAGCGTTCAGACATTGCATTGAAAGTCAAATGAACAGGAAAAAACAACAATATCTACAGTTGAATCAAAATGACGGGATTACTCATAAAACTTGTCCAGCCAGTTAACATATACGGAAACGATACATAGTGTGATTCATACCGACTTTATAAGTCTACGTATGTACACTTACCTGCCTACTGTTCAGTAGGAGAACAATTTAAAACTTAATCAGTATGGAATATCGTATTGTCTTTGTAAACACCATTTGTTGATATCGCCTATTTAAATAGGTGATATCACCAAATGACTTTATTAATAGAGGCCAATACGGCTTTCCATACATCAATTCCTGCGGCCTAGGTACATACTAGTGTCAAAGACTATTAGACGTTACTAAATCTTTAAATGTCATACGCATCATATTAGTTTGTGGGGGCTTTTTTTTTTTTTTTTTTTAATATTCCGGATGTATGCTATTGTAGTAAACATACTACAATAAATACTGCAAAGGTGATCCCTTGGAAGCAACAAACACAAACAAGAGAGAAAAGTAGCAGACTCGGTTTTATTGAGTATGTTCATGAGAGGTAATTATAAGATGCAACACCTCTCACGCCTCCTAACACTGGCTTAAGCGACATTCTACTTTAACGAAACACAGAATGGGCTTGATGATCCCAAAGTACCAGTAAATAATAACACTACTGATTTGTAGTCGGGGCGACTTTTACGGCCGCCACACAGCACTAAACAAACGCTAGTGTGAATGTCAATAAATACTGAAAGGGTGATCCCTTGGTAGCAACAAACACAAACAAGAGAGAAAAGTAGCAGACTCGGTTTTATTGAGTCTGTTCATGAGAGGTTATTATAAGATGCAACACCTCTCACGCCTCCTATCACCGGCTTAAGCTAAAGTTTGTATTCACTGGTGAACTCGTTAAATTTAGAAATCGTCGAACACGATAAATAATAAAACAAATGCAGTCTCGGTTTAATTGAGACTGCTCATGAACGGTAGTGAAAATTCTTGCGATCGTTCATGTCATTGGTCCCGGGTTGAATAATTAAAAAAAGTCTTTCAATTTATTAATCCAGTATCATTTTGACTACCCATGGATGTTATCATCCCTTTATATGAATAATAATAAGTATAAAAGTCGAACAGGAAATGCAGCTTTCACAGAACACAGTAAACCCCAAAAGACGCAAATGGACAACATGAATGGCAATGTTAACAAAGAATAAAGGCATATGACGTCACAAACATAAAAAAGGGTTGACACCAGGGCTTCTGCTTTGGAAAAGTCAGTGGCAAAAACGGCCGCTGGTGGTTTAAAACAGGTTCTAGGGTGCACCAAACCTCACACTTACCTTACTGTCATCCCAATACAACTGGACAGTGTAAATAAAGAAATCCCCGCCATGAACTATTCTCTAACCAACAAGGCAGCATTATTAGGCAATATAAATGAAATAATCAACACACACGTAAATCTTCCGTGAACACATTTAGGCTATAATTAGGTATAAATATAATTATGGTTTGTTGGCGTCTCCTTATTTAATATAAACAATTAGCATAGTTACGCGTCTCATATTACTTACATATACTGAACAAAAAAAGAAACTTCTGCATTTTAAGCTGTGATTTGCATAGGGTTGATTTTGTTACACTTTGTACACCAATCTAGATACCATTTCATCATTTTATACTTATCACTCAATCATTCTGATCAATATTAATAATCATCAAAAACCAGAGTTAGTGTGTTCTGCTAAAACATGATTTTATCCAAATTGCGAAATCACTATATTTGTATTATAAAGGGAGGTAATCTGAAACTATTCTTGAAAGCTGTATTGCGCAAAAGTGAGTGAACAGGTCAGATTACTTTTTCCGTCTTTTTGGTGCTGGGGTTATCTTCTGTTTATTTCAATAGAACAAAACTGTGTTACATCAAAGTTTAAGCCACACGACCCGGAAATGCTGTTTAAACCAAAACAAGGGGAATAACTTTAGGTACAAGTTTGATTCAAGGACAATTGTTTTCATGACAGTGCTGGCCTTTTAACAAAGGTATTAACATATAAGACCAAACAAAATATTTTTTCATTGTGTCTACGTGTATGGGAGAAGTTTCTTTGTTTGTCGAGTATATGAATACAAAGACATGTTTCCGTTAGATTGAAACACATCAAATACAAATCAAACTCTCCACATGTCATTCCATTATGTGCAATGAAATACCTTTTTTTAAAGTATTCTTATAAAAAATATATACAGACATTAAAACATGCAAAGTGATAGAGATTTTCAAATACTTTCTTTTACACACTTGTAAACCTGTGTTTTGCATTTATCGAAACCATTAAAAACATAAGAAATATATCATAAAATAAACTTACCCAAATTCCTCCTTCCTTAATTTGCACTCTATACTCGAATAACTAGTAGTTTTATTTCACACATCTATTAGTCTAACCAATCTCTTCCTATCTTTTTAACCATGTGACAATCCTATATTTCCACTATTGTACTCAATCTGGTATCTAGAGTCCCGAAATCTATATTCAATAAGTGTCGAGTACAAAAAAACATATTCCATATTTTGTACTCCGTATTTTGTAGTATGAGAAAATAACTCGAACATTTAAACTCAATGAGTCATCATGATGTATCTACCTTACCAGTGTTCGTCTGCAAGTTGAACAATGATGACGGAAGAAGAAATTGAAGGTTTTATCTCCAAAAACACAAATTCAAAAACTGAAAATGAAAAAGAAAATCAAGATGGAATTAAAAATTAATATAGGAACTACAAATACAAAGCTTGTTTGGAATTATAGAGATGTGAAATAAAGATGTCATTTAACACTGTTGAGTACAATACTGAATTCAATTGCACTAGTACCCAGCAGACATAATACATATTTGGACTCTGCTTTGCCTCGTCTAAATATGGATGATGTCTGCTAGGTACTCGTTCAGTAGAATTCAGTATTGTACTCAGCACTGTAAAATAACCTCATAATATTACTTAATTCTACTTTACAAGTGTCCAATTTGAAATATACAATTTGAGAAAACAACAGTTTAATATTCTTGATCTTTGCCCTTTAACTATTTTCTTCCAACTGCCCAGAAGGTAAATTTATGATTTAGGCGGTAAAACATACAACCAATAAATGTGAAGTATTATGAAGGGCCATTGTAATTGTAAATAATGTTGCACTTCTATACACATATCAATATATTGGTCACTGTTAACATGGTTAAAACTATACTTTCATAATTCAGTTAAAAGTAAACTTCCTTCAGTAAGGTTAAAGGTACACTTTCTAAAAATAATACAAGGTACACCTCATATACTATAGTTAAAGGTACTTATCGTAATAACTTAACCATTTAAAAGAATATAAAACAATAACATATTTAGAGAAAACTGACTACCACATGATTACCTATATTTAGCATTAAAAGGTCAGTTTACTTATTTTTCTATTTACCAATGGTTGTATAACCTTTGGCGGGGTTTGCGGGCGTTTAAAGATATCCATGTCGCTTGTCTATCATGCATATTATAAGGAAAATTACTGTTATTTAACAATTCATTTCAAGCACGCACACTCATACGCACAGGAAAAACAAACAGAGAAGAAGAAAAACAATAAACAACATCAATAAACAAGAGCTGTCGGAGAACAGCGCAGCTCGACTTTTCGATTTTTCGGAGAATAATAAATTTATAGCTAGTATATACCATCAGAAAACAAGGCTACAACAATGTGGGGTGGGTTTGGGAGCTCAACATAACTATGTGTAAGAATTGACCAAAACTACACAGAAATATGTAAAAAAAAATAATAAAAAATCGAGTTTTCAGTGGGGTGCGGGGTGGGAGAGAGGCGGGGGTGGATGGGGGGGGGGGAGTGGGGGTGGTTAGGGCAACATATATGTGTAAGAAGCTATGTAATAATTCACCAAAACAACACAAAAATATGAAGAAAAAATAAAAATAAAAAATCGAGTTTGAGTGGGGATGGGGTAGAGGCGTGGGGTGGGGAGGGCAACATGTGTAAGAATTGACTAAAACAACAAAGAAATATGTAAAAAAAAAAAAAAAAAAATCAAGTGGGGCGGGGTGAGAGGCGGGATGGGGGGAGGTGTTGGGGGAGCGAGCAACATATATGTATAAGAATTGACAAAAGCAACACAGAAATATGTAAAAAAAAAAAGAAAAAATAGTTTCAAGTGGGGGTGGGGTGGGGGGAGTGGGGGGAGAGGCGGGAGTGAGTTGGGGGCGGGGGGGAAGGTGCAACATATATGTGTAAGAATTGACAAAAGCAACACAGAAATATGTAAAAAAAAATAAGTTTCAAGTGGGGGTGGGGTGTGGGTGAGAGCGGGGGGAGAGGCGGGAGTGGGTTGGGGTGGGGGAGGGGGCAACATATATGTGTAAGAATTGAGTAAAACAACAAAGAAATATGTAAAATAAAAAAAGAAGTCTCAAGTATGGGGGTGAGGAGGTGAGAGACGGTGGGGGGAGGTGGGGCGGGGAAGGTTGCAACATATATGTGTAAGAAATGACTAAACAACACAGAAATATGTAAAAAACAATAGATTTTCAAGTGGGGATTGTGGTGGGGGGCGAGCGGGGGTGAGAGGCGGGGGGGGGGGGGCGAACATATGTGTGTAAGAATTGACTAAAACAACAAAGAAATAAGTAAAAAAAAAAAAAAAAAAAAGTTCCAAGTGTGGGGCAGGGTGGGGGGGGGGGGGGGGAGAGGGGGGAGGGGGGTTGCAACATATATGTGTAAGAATTGACAAAAGCAACACAGAAATAGGTAAAAAAATATATATAATAGTTTCAAGTGGGGGTGGGGTGGTGGGGTGTGGGGGTGTGGAGCGGGGGTGAGAGGCAGGAGTGGGTTGGGGGGGGGAGGGGGTGGATGGGGCAACATATATGTGTAAAATTGACTGGGGGTGGGGCGGGGTGGGGTAGGGGGTGATGGGGTGAGAGGCGGTAGTGCGTTTGGGGGGGGTGTGGGGTGCGTTGAGTGGGGGGGGGGGGGGCGGCGGGGGGCAACATATGTGTGTAAGAATTGACTGAAACAACAAAGGAATATGTAAAAAAAAAAAAATCAAGTGTGGGGCGTGGTGGGTTGGGTGATGGGGTGAGAGGCGGGGCGGGGGGTGGGGGGGGGTGGCGGGGATGGTTGCAACATATATGTGTAAGAACTGACAAAAGCAACACAGAAATATGTAAAAAAAAAAAAAATATGTAAAAAAAAATAAAAAAAGTTTCAAAGTCTCGGGCGGGGTGGGGGGGGGGGGGTGGTGATGGGGTGAGAGGCGGGAAGGATGGGTGGGGGGGGGGGGGCGGGGAGAGTTGCAACATATATGTGTAAGAATTGACTAAAACAACACAGAAATATGTAAAAAAAAAAAGCTGTGGAGGGGAGTGGGGGCGGAGGTAGAGGGGGGAGGAGGGAGCCCATGCCCCAATATGGGTGAACTAATAAGATGCATAATGCTATAACAAATCCCAAACCAAAATTAAAGATATATACATGCTTAATGCAAACCTAGATCTGCCTTTATTGCACATTTTATTGGCCATCACAATTTGGGTTCCATGGGAGCCCAGAATTTGCAGAAGACAAAATTACTTATCCAACCCTTTACAACATACTATAAGGAAACCAATTCCAAAATTTTAGTTCAGCTAGGACAAAAAATGTAAGAAATATAGACCTGTAAACACAGCTTACACGCAAAATTTGATGTGAAACAGAAATTTTTTAAGGGCTATCAGAATTTGGGTTCCATGGGAGCCCAGGGGTTACAGGAACCAAAATTACTTAAGCAGCCCTTACGATAATGCTATAAGGAAGCTAATGGCCAAATTTTGTTGTGCTAGGGTAAGAATTGTAAGAGATATAGACTTGTAAACACAGCTTACACGCAAAATTTGATGTGAAATGGGGCACATTTTATGGGCTATCATAATTTGGGTTCCATGGGAGCCCATGGGTTATAGGAACCAAAATTGCTTATGCAGCCCTTAAGATAATGCTACAAGGAAGCCCATGAACAAATTTGGTTTTGGTAGGATAAGAAATGTAAGAGATAGAGACTTGTAAACACAGCTTACACGCAAACCTTGATGTGGGACGCCGACACCGACGCCGACCCCGGGATGATTACATAAGCTCTCTTATTCTTCGAATAGTCGAGCTAAAAAGCAAATAGTAAATTTACATTTTAACGGAAACAAAAGCTTGAAATGGATTCTGCAGCCCTACCTAAACTAAATGTAGAGCATGATTTGATTTGTGATTTCGTTAATATTGTCAATTGTCGACCAATGAAACGCCTTACTACCGAAACGAAGAGTAGTGCTGCATTTGGTCATGCAAATTACTTTACATTGTTTAAATTGTGTGGATTAAAACAAAATAACAATTAAATACAAACGTGTTTAAATTCTAGTGGTTAAGAAGAAACAAAATGCACAGACTTGCAATGTTATGTTTTATTATGTATCCCTACTACATCTTCGCCGATTTTGAATATTTTATTTCGTGATGGGTTACTCTTACTAAAAAAAATATTTTTTGTTTTACTTACATTTATAGAAAGCTTACACGTGTCGCAGTATACTTTGAAATGATTAAGTTCATGCTGGAGATCTAATTCATGTTCACTAAATATATAGAGATTATTTAACTGCTGCGTTCGATTATTAGGAAATCCTTCACGTGATGTCAAGCGTATGTTTTTTCACGAGCTAGCGGATGCGAGCGAATGCAAAAAACAATACGCCTGCCATCGAGTTGGAAGGTTCACGCAAAAATATTCAAGATCATTTGAGTTCTTACTTTTATCTTTTTCAATTGGATTCTCAATGGGATTACAAAAACGGGGACATAATCATTAAAGGTAATTTGGTTGCTATTTAAATCCAAAACCCATCAATTTTCAAAAGTTCAACAAAACGACAACAAGTACCCTTATAATTTTATTATTATTTAACTATCTTGAAAATTTATACAAATCATTTGCAACATATAATACATATATTTAAAAAATATCATATTCACTTGATACTTTGTTTTGATAAAAAGCATAGCGTCTAACTTCGAATAAACTATTCGGTAGGCAGAGATGACTGCCCACGCTTCCGGTGTACCTCAGTAGAGAATGGTTGTTCCCCGTCTGAAAATACACTGCTATATTTATCTTTCTTACAATTATCTATCGTTACCAACCCCCGTCACGTTATTGTTGGTACTATAACAACGGAAAAGAAAGAACTGATTCGCAGTTTTTTAGCGTCTATGCGGTTTTGAACGCCGGTGGTGAATGGCAAATTTCATGGAATCAATTCGAGCTTTTTTCTTTAAATGTACATAGAATAACGCCAAATACATTGCGTTTGAATATATTGTTTTGGTTTTTGCATGAATTAAGCTGTAGTGAAATAGTAATAAAAGCTTTTAAAAAATCAAAACGAAAAAAAAAAAAAAATCATACATTAAACGTAAGATATCCCCAAAAACGAAACCCACGGCCTAATATTTTTAATGGTGAAATGTTTTTAGGATAGGCAGTTATAACTTTTTACCAAATTTTAACACTATGTCCTAGGGAGCTGTCCTTAAGTGACTTAAGAATATATCACTTTGTACTCAGTACATTATCATTTGTGTGTTTGTATCGTGTATTGTGTGGTAAAATATAGCCCGCCCCGGGGGTCCAAAGTAGATCATTTATTTGAATTTTAAGGAGGTAAGTTCATGGGAGCGATATTGACCGCAAAACATTTGTTAAGCATTCAAGCAAGTGAACTATAACCGACTTATAGTGAATAATATATAGTATATAGAGAGTTCATAGATTTATATAGGCAAACTGCGTTAGCATCACTTTTTCTCAAACCATTGGACCAATTTTGCAAAAATAATGTATATGGATGCTTTGTTAACTGTTATGAGGAGTACCTTGCAGAAGAAGATAAGAACAATTGGACTTTTAAAATAGCCTCCTTAACTAAAAAAACATAATTGGAAGATTTCATGTTTTATCTCAAACAAATGCACAACAATACAGGCGTGCAATATACCATGCAGGCGTGCTATGAACCAATAAGAACAAAGGTGTTAAGAACAAACGCAAAGTTAGACATATTCATCTTTTTTCTTTTATTCTGAGAATTTTTTTCTGTTTTGTTTAATACACATTAATAAACAAATGCATATGTGCGATTGTGTTGCCTGTTGGAAATAATGCATGAAATAGTCCATGTGAGAGTGGACATAAAGCTTTTGTGGCACTATATAATTAGAGACTTACATTGAGTGTTTTAAATGTTCAGTTCAGCATGATGTTAACTTGTTTTCAACAAGGACTAGTACTAGGATTTGATACAGTCATCAATAGCAGTACGTTTAATCTCGGTGTTTCCATTGTGTTTTGTGACCGGGGATTAAGAAAAGTTGTATGTTTGTACAGCACATTTAACCCTAAAACAGGATGTAGTCCCTCGTGGCGAAAATATCTTTCAAAATGTTTAAAAATGAAAAAAGTGATTTCCATCAAAACCGGAAATAAGAAAATGAAAAGGACATTTTCTAAGCGCAAGCAACATGAACACATCCACAACCACCCCGCAATTCACCATCATCAAATAAACCTTTATAATACTACGGAAAAAACTGGGTAACTCTTCTTTTTGCATCAGTGAAGAGGAAGACAATATTGATGACGATGAGAAACTTTTGAAGTTCGATAATCCATCACCTTTTCCCTACTTGTTCTCGTTCCTTCAAAACTGAAGGTAACATACTCGCGATGATGGAGAAACCACGTGACTTTTTGATCGGTTTCACGAGAAAATGTCAACAAAGCGCTGGATTCAGGTTTTGGCTTCATAACTTTTTTAATATTTGACGAATTTTGTTAAACTAAAGCGCACATACCCTTTTAAAACGAGCGATTTCCACCGCCTCAAAAGGTAATTTGATTCCGTCAGTAATTTCCGAGATTAGCCCTCCCAAATGTACACGACCATACACTTTCTTTCATTTCGAAGACCCTTGGGAGGGATAAAGTTTCAGTGAACAATTAACGTAAATGAAAGAATGTCTCATTTCAGTATCAATTATTGTGATCACGGGGAGATATTGGACTTTAATTTTAGGCATTTATTTCTCTTCTAATATTAATGAGTCGTATTAAATCAACAGCTGCTAAAGAAATATAAAAAGATCGGACAGGGAAAGTAGCATTCAAAGAGGACAGTCAACCACAAAAAACAGAAACAAACACGCAAACAGACAAACAAGAAGTTTACGAAAGATGAGCTAATAAAATATTGATTTAGTAGCAAGTGTGCATTGTGTTGATTATCGTCAGCTCTGAATGAGTCTGATAACCAAGTGACATTTTGTAGAATCGGCATATACTTTGTTATGATTACCATTGTCTTCGTCAAATATGAATACATCTGATTTTGCAAATCGGTATGATATTCCATTGCTTTATCTGTATTCTGTTTGATTTTCTTCAATGTGGAAGTCTCACAACGTATACCATGTCGTCCATAAACAAGAATATATAAACAGTTGAACTTTTCTTTATAGTGAAATGCTGTACATTGTGATTATGGTATACTCATTTTCAGACTGACGTTTGCATCCACCTGAACCAACATACGGATGTGAGAATGAAATACAGGAATACACCGTAGTAACCTTTTAAATTATTACAATTGGTCGATGGTGTTATCTTGTGGAAACACGTCGGACTCGTGATTGAGGTATCGCGGATAAGATTCCTGATTGGGCATGCTAGTAAATTGGCTCTTATTTATTCTACCGAAATACGAATTCGTTCACCCGGCGGCCACGTGTATCAGTTAATAAATACTGTAAAGGGAATCTCTTGGATACAATAAACACAAATAAGAGAGAGAAAAAATGCACACTCGGATTTATCAAGTCTGTTCATGAAAATAATATAAGATGCAATACATATCACACCCCTAGCACTAGCCTAAGGGGTATTCTAAGTAAAAGCTACAAAGATTGAGCTTGATGGTCCCAATGTATGGGGCGCCGTATTGCTTTTTAATACAATTCAGAGATATCACCTATTCGAATGAGTGATATCACTGATTCGAATTTAAATGAGTGATATCATCTATTCGAACCAGTGATATCACTCATTCGAATAGGTGATATCACTGATTGATTCAAAACGAAAGGGTGATATCATCTACTGAATGGGGGATATCACCTATTCGAATGAGTGATATCACTAATTCGAATAGGTGATAATACTCTTTCAAAACGAATGGTTGATTTCACCTATATGAATCAGTGATATCACTCATTCAAATAGGTAATATCACGCATTCAAAATGAATAGGTGATATCACCTATTGAATGGATGATATCACCTATTCGAATCAGTGATATCACCTATTCAGTGATATCACAGATTCGAATAGGTGATATCATCAAATGGTATTAAAAAATAATACGGCGCTCCTACCAAAAGACAAGTAAGTAATAACAGTAAGTAATAACACTACTGATTTGCAGTCGGTAGACGTTTTACAGCCGCTAAACAAGCGAAGTGTGAATGTCAATACATTTGTTTGTATATCTGCATTTGAAATCAAATAGTTTCGAAAGTTGGTTTAAGTCTTAATATAACTATTAAATGTGTACAACAGTGGTAGTTGATACTTCAAAGAGCTATCCAGCAGTCGTTTTCTATTTTCCAATTGTCTTTACTAGTTTACACATATATAGATATCAATGGTAACATATAATGATTATGAAACAATTTAGCACTCGACGACAGCTCTTAAGGACTGCTTTAAGACCGCTCTAGTTAAAGATACGCGCTATAGGAGAGTTATAAAGTCAGCGCCTCGCATGCGCTTCAAGACACCTGAAATAGTCTATTAAGAATACATTCGTATGTAATTGTAAATTTCTAGACTGTCTTTATGAACTTGTTGCAACTTTGAAAGTAATAACGTCGATGTTAAGATGGATTCCACAACCCCATTTCTCCTATAAAAAAGAAAGACCACTGAGCCGCTTAATTAAGCTATCAAGTTTTAAAAAGCTGCCTTACTTTAATAAGTGTATATTTCCGCCATTTTTGTTTTTAAAGACATTTACTGGAGCTCTTCTTTTGCGTTATAGCCAGAACATGATATATATCAATAGATATGACGAGGATGTACAGTATATAATTATGCCCGTTAATGGTATGCATAAGGAAAAAAATGCTAACACACGAACTTTATTTCCCTGTGTCGCCAAGATGCCATGATGAGTATGTGAACTACTTTTTTTCCTTTTTATTGCAATACCTATTGCGTGTTCTAAATTTGAATCTCGGAGTTTGGTTGGTATCATTACTTTCATATATTTATCAAACTTCAAGGTCTGCTATACATTTAAGGACAGTTTGTTGAAATTTTTTAGGTTTTGACACCAACATCTCAGTTTTGTCCCTAGCCATGCTAGCTACACAATGTAGGTTTACTAAACATATCTAGGATATTCCGTCTCCATTTCAACTGGCTGCCTATATAATCCAACTGATGTGTTAAGAAATGGTGTCCAACTTCTACATTACCTACCTACCTGACTGATAGGTATATTATTGTTTCCATTACCTACTTAACTAACTGAATGACTGGCAGGTATGTCAAGTTTTATGTCTACCTTTATTGCTGATAACTTTTAAAGATTTCAGTTACCCGAATCAAGGAGTATATAACACTACAGTTATAACATGTAGCCCTGGGGTCACATTTGGCCCTGCTCCAGGGGTTACACTCTAACACACTCTAGCACCTTCATTTTGTATTTGATATTTACCAAACTTTGTCAGTGTCTTTATATTAATGTTGTTAACACAAAACAGAGGCCACATTTCTTGAACAATCTTAACCAAACTTGCACAGATTGTATATGACCATAAGATTTCGCAGAAGTTCGATAATGGGTCAGTACTCAGGTGATTGATTTAGGGCCATCTTGGCCCTCTTGTTTTTTAAGTCAGTTATACATACCAAAAGCCTTACAGTATTCAAACTTCATACACACTTACATCTATATGGCACCATTATATTCCTACCCAAATCAGCTCCATATAACTTTCCTTTTAATATTACACTTAACATTTTGTTACTCAGTTTTGTAAGCAACAGATAACTCTTTAGCGGGGCATTCGGGTCCTTTTGACCCATTTTCTAGTTATATTTGAAAACGAAAACAAGTGCATTTCTAATATATATATCGTACAACGTCCATTCTGCGTTCGTTCCGCGTTCATTCTGCATTCATTTTCCGTTTGTTCAGCGTTCGTTCTGCATTCGTCTGCATTTATTTGGGGTATTTGAACGCAACTGGGTAAGTAATGCCGCAACATACAGGTGCAGGCGTTCATAATTAATAACAATATCATGTACGTTACTTCACAATTCTATGTTTTTATTGTGTGAAAACAATGTTTTCAATAATAATTTCAATAAACTATGTTTACACATTAAACAATGTTTACACATTATTAACCACTTTTGTAAACAAAAATAGAAAATTCTTTAAGCAAATTCTTCTCATGAACAAAGACATCTTGATGAAACTTCTTCCATTGTATATACATGATATATGCATTGATCTCTCTCACTTGTGCCAGTATTATAAAACTAGGTCACGGTTACAAACAAATGTTATATAACAATTACTCACATTTTAAAATGATCTGTTTGTGTGAGTAGCGGTGTGCATCATAAAAGTCCTCTGATGATCCTCTGCTGTTGTTGTTTTCATTTATGTATATTAATACTGTATACTCCCTAATAAACGCCTCTCCCCTAATGACTTCACTTCACCATTTGTTCAGACTATTTTTTTTTATTTACCAAAATTCATCTGTTTCATTCACAATGGAACACTCAACATCACTAGAAAACTTAAAATCCGATGCATAATTGATTCATTGACATGCGGACATTCATTCATTTGGTAAAGAAAATCATTAAATAACGTCTGATTTAAAAGTTAAATTATGTATTTTTGATCTCTAATAACTGCTCCCTTTTCAGTTATGTTACGCCCCCAGAGGCGTTTATTAGAGATTATATATATTATATCTCGTTTTTTTTTTCATTTATATATATTATTTTTTTTTTTTCGTTTTTCCAGGAGAACATCCACACTTTCTGTTTGGCAATAAAGATGCACACAGTTACAATGGCAACATATAAATGCAGTGAATGTGACAAATCCTACAAAACAAGATCAGGCCACCAGAAACATTTATGCAATATTTGTATTTTTGTTTAAAAAACTTCTCATCAACTCTTTACACAGCATATATGCCAGAACAAATGTGGAAAAACAAGTTTTGTCTATAAGGACTGCAAGACAGCATATACTTCATATACTGGATTGGAAAAGCATGCTTGCCAATATTGTACAAATTGTAAACGAGTTTTCAGTAGCCTTTTACATCTCCGTAATCATCACTGTTCCAATGTCAGAAAGCAAAACGTAAACTACAAATTTGTTCCAACAGACCTGGATTGGCAGATGAAAAAAAATTCTCAACTGAAATTAAATGTATTTGCGGCCTCTGTACCGTTACACGCAGATGATGAGGAGAACATAGGAATTCAAATGAATTCCAGCAGTCCACTTTACCTGTTGGCAACTGTTATTTTAGGGCAATATCATTTGTATTGACTGGAACGAAAGTGAACCATTTGTTTTTGAGGAATATTATTGTCAATCACATGTTTCTGTTAGGGACCAAGATAGAATCCATTTTACCTCCAAACACATCTATACAGGCATAACGTTATGTAAAAAATAGTAAAATGGCTAACGATAATACCTCGGCTACCCAAATTGAACTTTTCGTTACGGCCTTTTTCCTTCAAACATATATGTATATATATATATATATATATATATATATACATATTCTCAGTATGGACCAGCTTTCCAATGGCTTAAGCATTCATGAGATTTTTTGGAACCATTTCATAGTGATCACCGAACTGCTATATATCTTTATCATAAAAACTGAAATCATTATGATGTGGTAAGATCAACTATACAGCAGGGACATTCACAGAACAGCAACACTGATGGTTGTGCCAAACCATAATCTCATAGAGGAAAACAAAAAGAACAATTGAATCCTCAAAATAAACTACAGAAAACAAATACTGCAGATAGACAGCAATACATGAAATAGTACAAACAAAAGAAAAGACTTGATAGTGACTTTTTACATTTAAAAAGAAAATCAAATGTGAAATGAAGACAGAATGCAGAGTTTGTGGATTTTCAAACACAGTTAAATAACAAAAACAGAAATGATCCCAATTATGTTGAATAAGAAAGAAAATCAAATGTAAAACGAAGACAGAATGCAGAGTGTGTGGATTTTCAAACACAGTTAAACAGAAATGATCCCAATTATGTTGAAAAGGAAAGAAAATCAAATGTAAAACGAAGACAAAATGCATAGTTTGTGGATTTTGAATCTCAGCAATGGTTTTTAGATTTGTTAAAATTAGGTCAGCATAACATCTAAGATGGCCGCCATTACCGTATATGGTTGAAACCTTAAAAAATCTTCTTCTCAAGAATCCCTTAACAGATTTCGACAGTTTCTCTTTAAAATGATCGCCAATGCCTAGACTATCAAGTTTGTTCAAATGAAGTCACCGGGGTCGAAAATGACTGTGCCCCGGGGGTCCAAAGTTTGTATATTGAGATTTTGCATGTTTTTCGTAGACTTAAACAAGAAAAAACTTTAATAAATCTTCTTTTCTGAAACCACAAGGCACAGAGCTCTCATATATTACAAGTATTATCAGCTAATGATCCTCTATCAATTTATTCAAATGTTGACCCTGGGATCAACTTTGGCCCTGTCCCAGGCGTCACAGTTTTACATAGGAAAAACATAATCTTCTTCTCTGAAATTACAAGATCCAGAGGTTTAATATTTTGCATTTACTATAAGCTTATGGTCTTATACCAAGTTTGTTTAAATGGTGACCCTGGGGTCACATTTGGCACCGCCCCAGGGGTCACATGTTTTACATACACTTTTATGGGGAAAAACTTTTCAGAAATATTCTTCTCTAAAACTGCAAAAGCCAGAGATTTAATATTTTGCATTTGCTATCAGCTTATGGTCCACTTCCAAGTTTGTTCAAATGGTGACCTTGGGGTCAAATTTGTCCCCGTACCAGGCGTCACTGTTTTACATAGATTTATATTACTAATTGTACAGATGGTGACCATGGGGTCAGAATAAGCCCCTCACCGGGTGTCAGAATTTTTACATAGAAATATTAGGAAATACATCTAAAAACTTTTTTTGGAAACCACAAGGTTAGAGCTTTGATTTTTGCATGTAGCATCATCTAGCAGTACACTCTGACAGTAGATCGATTCAGGTCCTCGTGTGCCTCTTGTTTTCAGGGTTATGGCCCTTTGAATATTTATCTTTTTAACAACTGACCTTCCGTATTGGTAGGCACTAACTTGTTTTGTTCAAATTTCCCACACTAGCACTACCGTGTCAACTTTTATCGGAATACCGATAGAAAACGTTATATTTCTCTACTCTCTACCTTACATTTCGCTATTAAAAATATCTTTGAAAAAGATAGTCGGCGCGTTTGGGGAAGCACAATGTATAAGTGATTGATGGTCATGAAGTGAAATATTTTTAATATCGAAATGATATATTACCAGGGTCACCATTTGTACATCTTGGTAAAGGACCACTATATGATGCTGTAACCCTTGTGGTTTCAGAGAAGAAGATCCTGGCACCTTGAAAAATCACGTGACTAGGAAATCACGGCGATATGTAATTTTTAATAGGGTTTCATTATCAGTTACCATGTAAAATTAACGCACTTTGCAAGAAAACAGAATAATTGAGTTGCAATTTCAGCATTTCTATTCCTTTCTTCATCCTTTCCAGTCACAACTGAAGTACAGCGTAACAATTCACCTAACGATATACCATTTTCCAACAACTACACACTATAAACAAATCTACTAGTTTCCTTTGGCCTTGACAGACAAATTTAGCCAATCAGCATTCAGTTTAATAAACACTGTAGGCTTTCATAATTTCTGTATCGCTTTCAACTCGAGTTTTGATAGTTTCTGTGTTTTGTGGTTGACTGTCCTCCTTGAATGCTACTTTCCCTGTCCGATCTTTTTATATTTCGTTTCACAGACACACCTCCTGCGAGGTCACATCTACACAGGCATATGTAAAAAAAAGTAAAATGGCTCACGATAAAACCTGGGCTACTCAAGTTGAACTTTTCGTTACGGCCCATTTTCTTCAAACAGATATATATATAAATATTCTCAGTATTGACCAGCTTTCCAATGGCTTAAGCATTCAGGAGATTTTTTGGAACCATTTCATAGTGATCACAGAACTGCTATTTATCTTTATCATAAAAACTGAAACCATTATGATGCGGTAAGATCAACTATACATCAGAGACATTCACAACATAAAAATGCAATGAAGTTGACAAATCCTACAAAACAAGATCAAGCCTCCAGAAACATGTATGCAATATTTGTACTTTTTGTTTTAAAAACTTCTCATCATCTCAACTGTTTACACAGCATATATGCTCAACTGTTTACACAGCATATATGCCAGAACAAACGTGGAAAAAACAAGTTTTGTCTGTAAGGACAGCAATACAGCATATACTTCATATACTGGATTGCAAAAGCATGCTTGCCAATATTGTACAAATTGTAAACGAGTTTTTAGTAGCCTTTTACATCTCCGTAATCATCACTGTTCCAATGTCAGAAAGCAAAACGTAAACTACAAATTTGTTCCAACAGACCTGACTTGGCAGATGAAAAAATTATCTCAACTGAAATTAAATGTATTTGCGGCCTCTGCACAGTTACACGCAGCTGATGATGAGACTATATGAATTAATATGAATTCCAGCAGACGTAAGTCCACTTTATCTGTTATTTTTGAGCAATATCATTTGTATTGACTGGAACGGAAGTGAACCGTTTGTTTTTGAGGAATATTATTGTCAATCACATGTTTCTGTTAGGAACCAAGATAGAATCCATTTTAACTACAAACACATCTACACAGGCATATGTAAAAAATAGTAAAATGGCTCACGATAAAACCTGGGCTGCTTAAGTTGCACTTTTCGTTACGGCCCATTTCCTTCAAACAGATATATATACATATTCTCAGTATGGACCAGATTTCCAATGGCTTAACTATTCGGGAGATTTTTTGGAAACATATCATAGTGATCACAGAACTGCTATATATCTTTATCATAAAAATTGAAACCATCATGATGTTGTAAGATCAACTATACAGCAGAGACATTCACAGAATAGCAATACTGATGAAGGTGCCAAACCAGAATCTAACAGAGGAAAACAAAAAGAACAATTGAATCCTCAAAATAAACTATAGAAAACAAATACTGCAGATATACAGCAATACATGAAATACAAAAACAAAGACATGATAGTGACTTTTTACAGTTAGAAAGAAAATCAAATGTGAAACGAAGACAGAATGAAGAGTTTGTGGATTTCCAAACACAGTTAAATAACAAAAACAGAAATGATCCCAATTATGTTGAATAAGAAAGGAAAGCAAATGTAAAATTAAGACAGAATGCAGAGTTTGTGGATTTTCAAACAAGTTAAACAGAAATGACCCCAATTATGTTGAAAAGGTAAGAAAATCAAATGTAAAACGAAGGCAAAATGCAGAGTTTGTGGATTTTGAATCTCAGCTAAACTATTCAAACAGAAATTACCCGGACTATGTTGAAAAGGTAAGACAATCAAATGTAAAACGAAAACAGAAGGCAGAGTTTGTTGATTTTGAAACTCAGCTAATCCCTGATTATGTTGAAAAGGAAAGAAAATCAAATGTATAACGAAGACAGAAGGCAGATTTTGTTGATTATGAAACTCAGCTAAAACGATCAAAGAGAAATAAGAGAAATGACCCCGCTGATTATGTTGAAAAGTAAAGAAAATTAAATGTAAAACAAAGACAGAAGGCAAAGTTTGTTGATTTTGAAACTCAGCTATAAAAATCAAATAGAAATGACACTGATAATGTGGAAAAGGAAAAAGATCAAAAGTAAAACTAAGACAAAAGGCGGAATTTGTTGATTTTAAAACTAACCTACAAATCAAACAGAAATGACCCTGATTATGTTGAAAAGGAAAGAAAATCAAATGTAAAACGATAACAGAAGACAGAGTTTGTTGATTTTGAAACTCAGCTAATCCCTGATTATGTTGAAAAGGAAAGACAATCAGATGTTAAACGAAGACAGAAGGTAGAGTTTCTTGATTTTGAAACTCAGCTAAAACGATCGAAGAAAAATGACCCTGATTATGTCGAAAAGGAAAGAAAAGTAAATGTAAAACGAAGACAGAAGGCAGAGTTTGTTGATTTTGAACTCAGCTAAAAAAAAATCAAAAATAAGTGACCCTGATTATGTTGAAAAGGAAAGAAAATAAAACGTGGAACGAAGACAAAAGGCAGAATTTAATTTGTTGATTTTGAAACTCAGCTAAACCAATCAAAGAGAAATGACCCTGATTATGTTGAAAAATAAAGACAGTTTAATGTTAAGAGAATGTATGACATATCGAAAACATGAACAGCAATCTGTTGTAAGGAAACAAAACACAAATGACCATGCAAAAGCTTCTCATGCAGAAGAATTTATCGAAGCATTCCACAGTGCCACATCATTAGCATGTAACTACATATGTTCTTGGTGCAACCAACTTTTGTTTAAGGAATCAGTTGTCAGTGTTGAAAGAGTGAAGAATGCACCAGAACCGCTTTATTCTCAATGTGTCAGAGGAAAACTAAACTTTGATCAAAAGGAATATTTGTGCCACACCTGTGTTTCCTCTATGAAAAAGGGAAAGCTACCAACAGCAATTTATAACAAAACCAACTTCCCTCTTAAACCAGAAGTGTTGAACTTGAACAAATTGGAAGAGAAACTAGTTGCTCCAATATCAACGTATTTCCATATGAGGGAACTACCTTGTGATGGACAACTTGGAATACAAGGAAATGTTGTGAATGTCCCTGCAGACAATATGTCAACTGTCAGAACATTACCAAGACAACTTCCTGAATCACAAACTATTCCTATAAAACTTAAAAGACGACTAAGATATAAATATCATGTCATGTTTGAAAACATACTTCCTGATAAGTGTATCAATGCTACAAGTATTTTTTGACAAAGCCACTATTTGCTGCCCATGTTCCTGATGGCTTTGACAATACTTGGCTGAAAACCCACATTCAAAAATCTTGATAACACTGGTTGGAGACATTTTGGTAATAAAGGCGACACAGCTGATGATAAAATGAATGTTCCTGAACATCTAAATTTGGAAAAAAGAAGACTCTTAGTACCAAGGACGAAAATTCTGATGTAGATAAGAATAAAAATGAACAGTGGAGCGAAGAAGATACAGATGAAAAATGTAATCCGACAGAAGAATGTGACGGTGTATATGACACAATGCTTTATCCAGAGAATATATATTATCAGAAAAATATTTTGTCATTTACTCCTAGTGAAGGAAATTTTCCAGTTATCTCATTTGATAATGCAATTAAGGAGCTGTCTTTCCCAGCCATATTTTGAGGAGAAAGGCGCCCAGATAATTCCGAAAGGTTGCTTCCAGTTAAGTACAGCGACATTTGTAAGTCTGAACTCAGACAAGAAGACTTAAGAGCTGCTCAGAATGTAACAAATGTATTCTTTAAATCTAAAATGATACAAATGAAACAAATACAGGACAGAGTGTTTCTGTCTTTGCGAAGGGTAAAGACACAAGGGGAAAATATTACTGCTGGAGAGCTAAGAGAGCAAAGCAATGTCGACAAAGATGGTTATCGAATTTTTCGAACACTTAGGGGATCACCTCCTTATTGGTAATCAGCTAGAAGGATTTATTTGGTATGGTTCGTCAGTTGGGTTTGCCGACTTGGTTCATATCATTGTCGGCTGCAGAAATGCGCTGGAAACCTCTTTTACGCTCGTTAGGACTTACACTTGACAAAAACCATTACACAGATGAAGACATTGACAAAAACATGACATGACACACAAAATGCAGATTGATAAGATCTGATCCAGTAACAATTGCAAGATACTTTGACTACAGAGATCCTAGTCTATTACATCCACTCGGAAAAGTAACAGAATTTTTCTATAAAATTGAGTTTCAACAGAGAAGTTCTCCGCATATACATGCTGTACTATGGATTGAAAATGCCCCAGTTCTCAGTGTTAATAAGAATGAAGAGACAGAACAGTTTGTGTCAAGATATATCTCGACAGAGAGACACCTATGAACAATTCACTGACGGATTTTGTAAACGAATTATGACATCATGCAGAGGAAATTGAAGAAGCGGAAATATTTATAGAGAATGAAATAGATGAAGATGCTTTTGATGAAGTTGCTCCAGTTACACATCATATAGAACTTTATTCTCTTGTTGCTCTGGCTTCTGCCAAGTCATTGAGTACCTTTATTGTGGCTTGCTAGGCTATTTTTATTTTTGTATTATATTTACACGAGCATATTTGTGTTTTACTTATATTGCCTATTGATGCAGCCTTGCTGGTTAGAGATTAGATCATCGCGGGGATTTCTTTATTTACACTGTCCTGTTTTAATGGGATGACAGTAGGGTAAGTGTGAGGTTTGGTGCACCCTAGACTCGGTTTAAACCCCCAGTGGCCTACTTTGCCACTGACCGTTCCAAGGCGGTAGCCCTATTGACAACCCTTTTTTTGTTTGCATTTAATACTTTACTTTTGCCTTCTTGTTTTCTGTTTGCGTGTTTGTTTCTGTGTTTTGTGGTTGACTGTCCTCCTTGAATTGAAAATAGAACAATCTGGTGAAAACGTTTAACACAATATGATGTTGGTCAGGATCTGAATTGTGCTGGCAGTGATGTCTCCAAAGAACAATTGAAGAACCGACTTAGTGATTCTGAATTTAGATCTATGTCACGGTCATTGAACCAGAAACAAACGGAGATTCTTGACCATGTCTTGAAAAAGGTGAACACAAGTGCTGAGAAGGTTTTGCTGTTTCTTAGTGGTGGAGTCGGAAAAACCAGACTCATTAAGAGCCTATATCAAGCTTTAGTTAAGCATTATAAAACTAATGAAGGCAACAATACAGAAGAGAACAATCCAGAACAAATATCAGTGTTGCTTTCTGCTCCCACGGGTAAGGCAGCTTATTTGATCAGAGGTCAAACTTTGCACACAGCTTTCCACATACCTGCAAATCTGGGCTTCAGTATCGTCCGTTGAAATCAGAACTATCAAACGCACTCAGACACAACTTCGAACATCTCATTCTAATAATTATAGATGAAATCAATGTCCGGCAGCAAACAGTTTTCCTTTATAAATCAACGTATGTAGGAGGTAGTGGGTGTCTCTTAACCATTTGGTGGTATTAGTGTGATTGCAGTTGGATATTTGTTTCAACTGAAACCTGTTATGGACTCTTGGATATTGAAACATCCATACGGCAATTCAACAGATATGTTTTCTGAAAATGTGTGGACAGATAGCTTCTTGCGTTGGGAGTTCACTGACATTATGAGGCAGAAAGATTATGTTTTGTTTGCAGAGATATTAAACAGAATCCGAGAAGGAAAACACAACTCTTCAGGTATAGATTTCCTAAACAAAAAGACAGATCACTAGTAACCTCTACTACAACAGATCAGTTGATATTTACAATAATGAATTGTTCAAAACGTCAGATCTAGATAAAACTACAGTACACTCACTTGATATTGTCATATCAACTGAAAGAACAGATAAAAACAAAAGCTTAAGAAACAGAAATGGGATTGAGCAAAGTCTGTGTATTAGCTCTGGGCCTGCGGTACGACATAACAGTAAATGTTGACATTAATGATGGACTTCATTGGGAAGAAATATACTCCATGTCCACCGCCATATGCATGCCATCTTCGGGATAGTTACATTTTGTACTATTGATTTTATGAATATTGAGTTCTGCTCAACCCGGGGCTAGAGGGCGTGAGCGGTAGCTAGCTTATTGCACTACCGTTCATGAACAGTCTCAATCAAACCGAGACTGCAATATTTCGTATATGTCGTGTTCGGCCGTTTCCAAAGGTCCACTCTCATACTCTTGTCAATGGAGCTAGTGGCATAATAGAAAAAATGAATAAAACCAAAAACAATGTAAATGTAGTGTGGATCTTGTTTGATCATAAGGAAGTGGGAAGTATCCTGTGCTCAGAATTTAATAAGACTTCAAAATGTTCAAACGATTTATGGACACCAGTTAAGAGAGTATCAAGAGAATTCACTGTTGGCATATATAAAAGTGTGAAGATATCAAGGAAACAATTATCCTTGAGATTAGCATGTGCCAAAACAGTCTTTCGATCCCAAGGAGAGACATTGGAGAATATCTCATTAAGTTACAGGACAGAAAAAAATGCCACATGCATTATGTTGCGTTTAGTCGTGTTGAACAGGGTTAATGCATGTACATTTTAGGCAGTGTGAATGAGAGCAAAATGTCAGTTGACACAAATGTTAAATTAGAAATGGCCAGACTAAGAAAAGAGAGATAAATGAGTCTATGTTTCCAACGTCTTAATATATTGGACAGATCAACATCTTTGCATCTTCATTTTGAAGATGTCCATGTAGATGCCAACTTTAACGAATCGCATGTCAACATGTTTGTTCAAACAAGACTGTGCCAAAAAGATAACAACACAGAATTGAGTCTAAAAGGATTCAATTTATACAGGAATGATTTCAAACCACAAAGAACGTCATATGGAAGCGCTTTTTATGTCAGAGATCATCTACAACCCACACAAATCTCTGTGAATTACAGTAATACTGACATCACAACGCTCCAGTTTGAATTCCTGCAGCTGGCATGTATTTATGCCCGTCCTTATGAATCAATCATAACTCTGATACAAGGGTTAAGGAACCTGTTACAAGTGTTAAATACTAACATACCTATTGTGGTCATGGTCGACTTTAACTGCAATGTCAAAAAATAAAACAAACAAGAAGTCTATCAAACTTTCGCAGTTTATGGAATCGTGTGGGCTTCAACAGATTGTAAAAGACTTCACGACTGACAACAGGACGACCATTGATTTAATGTTTACCAATCTTGGTGGAGAGGTTGAGAGTTGCACACTAGAATCGTATTTCAGTTACAATAAAGCATTATGGCTGGCAATGAAGTTTTAAATTTATTATCTTTTGTCCACAGGCCATTATCTCTATCTCATTATGTGTATTATATAACATTAATAAAAGTGGCAGTGCGTGCTTGCTGGATTTATCTGCCAAGACGTTTTCTATATTTATGACAATGGTGTTACGTTGTGACCACAGGCGGCTACCTCCATGTCTCAGTAAGTGTATTGTGTAACATTAATAAAACTGATTGAGTCTGCTTGCTAGATTCATCTACCAACACATTTTCCATTTATAACAATGCTGTTATGTTGTGTAATATATAACATTACAATTAAAAGTGATTATATATATAATATAATTGCAGTTTAATAGCAACAACACCTCAACATAAACACATAAATAGTAAGCATTATTAATTATAAATATCCTGATTCCAGCATGTGTTTATATATATAAATAACCATCGTGATAGAAACACGTCCGCCGTGTTAATCAATTGTAACTTCACCAAAGTCGAGCATCTGCACCGTTTGCTGTGCTGTTGTTTATAAGTTCTGTCCTTGTTAGGCGAGACATGTGAATCCGCGGATTTCTTGTAATTGTTTAATACACATAAGTAAACAAATGCATATGCACGATTGCGTTGTCTGTTGAAATTAATGTATGAAATAGTCCATATGAGAGTGAGACCTTTTTGCACGATTGCGTTGTCTGTTGAAATTAATGTATGAAATAGTCCATATGAGAGTGTACATCAAGCTTTTGTGGCATTATATATTTAGAGACTTATATTGAGATGTTTAAATGTTTCCGTTCAGCTTGATGTTAACTTGCATTTTCAACAAGAACTAGTACTAGGATTTGATACAGCCATCAATAGCAGTACTTCTAATCTCGGTGTTTCCGTTGCTGTTTTATGACAGGGGATTTAGAAAAGTTGTACGTTTGTTCAGCAAATTAAAGTAGGATGGTGTCTCTCGTGGCGAGAGAATGTCTTTCAAAATACTTAAAATACAAAAAGAAACTATCTCCATCAAAAAGGGAATAAGAAAATGAAAAGAAGGACATTTTCTAAGCGCAAGCAACACGAACACAACCACCCCAACCATCGTCAAATAAACTAAAACTGTATAATTGTCCAATGATAAGGTCTTTCACACACTACGAAAAAATCCATCTTCATTATAGAATTACCCTCAAAATGTCAAAATTAAAATTACCAAAACAAAAACGCCCAGTCCAATGAATATGTAACTTTTGATACAGAGCTGGGTAACGCATCTTTTATCATCAGCGAAGAGGGAGAGAATACTGATGACGATGAGAAACTTTCGAATTTCGATAATCCATCACCTTTTTCCGACTTTATCTCGTTCTTTCAAAACTGAAGGTAACACTCGCGATGATGGTGAAACCACGTGACCTTTTGATCGGTTAGAAATGTCAACAAAGCGCTGAAATCAGGTATGTTTTGGCTTCATAACTTTTTAATATTTGACGAATTTTGTTAAACTAAAGCGCATATACCTTTAAAACATGAGCTCTTTCCTCCGCCGCAAAAGGTAATTTTTGATTCCGTCAATATTTTACTAGATTTTACTAGATTAGCCCTCTCAAATGTACACGACCATTCGCTATATTTCATTTCCAAGACCCTTGGGAGGGCTAACGTGTCAGTGAACAGTTAATGTAAATGTAAGGATGTCTCATTTCAGTATTAATTATTTTGAACACGGGGAGATATTGGACCTTTAATTTTTAGCCATTTCCTTTTCTCCTAACATTAATGTCGTATTAAATCAACAGTTTTAAGTTTACAAAAGATGTGCTAATAAAATATTGATTGAGTAGTAAGTGTGCATTGTGTTGATTATCGTCAGCTCTGAATGAGTCTGATAACAAAGTGACATTTTGTAGAATCGACATATACATTGGATTACTGTTATCTTGGTCAAATATGAATGCATCTGATTTTGCAAATCGGTATGATATTCCATTGCTTTCTCTGTATTCGATGTGGAAGTTTCATTATTCAGAACATAAACGTATGTCATGTCGTCCATAAAAAAAGAATATATAAACAGTTGAACTTTTTTCTTTATAGTCAAATGCTGTACATTGTGATTGTGTTATACTCATTTTCAGACTGACGTTTGCATCTACCGGAACCAGCATACAGATGTGAGCATGGAACACAGGACTACACCGTAGTAACCTTTTAAATTAGTAATATTGGTCGATGGTGTTATCTTGTGGAAACACGTCGGACTCGTGATTGAGGTATCGTGGATACGATTCCTGATTGAGCATGCCAGTAACTTGGCTATTATATATTATACCGCAATACGAAGTCGTTCACCCGTCGGCCACGTTTATCAGTTAATAAATACTGTAAAGGAAATGTATGTTCATGAATATAATATAAGATATTATACCTATCACGCCCCCAGCACCAACCCAAGGGTATTCTAAGTAAAATTACACAGACTGAGATTGAAGCTACAAAGATAGAGCACTAAACAAAGGCTTGTGTGAATACATTTGTTTGTATATCTGTATTTGAAATCAAATAGTTTCAAAAGTTGGGTTTAAGTCTTAATATAACTATTAAATATGTACAACAGTGGTCGTTGATACGTCAAAGAGCTATCCAGTATTCGTTTTCCATTTTCCAATTGTCTTTGAATTAAACGTACTCTGATAGATGATGCTACATGCAAAATATCAAAGCTCTAACCTTGTGTTTTCAAAAAAGAAGGTTTTTTAATGTGTATAGAAGACTGGCGTGGCGCAGTCGGTAGCGCGGCGGATTTGTAACCAGAGGGCCCGGGTTCAATCCTCCGTGGTGCCACTTAGTTTCGTCGGTGTGTTCTTGGGCAAGACACTTTCCCTTAGCCTCGTCCGTCGGATGGGGACGTAAACGGGGCAGTCCCGTGTATCGGTCTGTCCTCCGAGCACGTTAAAGAACCATAGGAATATATTCGATAATAATAGTAGGGATTCCTATCTATCCTTCTCCTCTCTCTGAGGCGGCTCTAAATAACCGCCATTGTTGATGAGCCGTTAAACAACATTCATTCAATTTAAATGTATTTCCTAATATTTCTATGTAAAGCATTTGACCCCCGGTGAGGGGATTATTCGGACCCCAGTGTCACCATTTGCACAACTTGATAAAGGACCATTATATGATGCTACATGCAAAATATCAAAGCTGTACCCCTTGTTGTTTCAGAGAAGACGATTTTTAAATATATTAGTAAATTTAATGAGAATAAATATTTTGGTCACCACTTGTACAAACTTGCTAGAGGACCACTAGTTGATCAAATATACATAATATCTAAGCTCTAGCCCTTGTGGTTTTGGAGAAGAACACATCCGGGCACCTTGAAAAATCACGTGACTAGGAAATCACGGCGATATGTAATTTTTAATAGTGTTTCATTACCAGTTTACCATGTAAAATTAACGCACTTTGCAAGAAAACAGAACAATTTATTTGCAATTTCAGCATTTCTATTCCTTTCTTCATCTTTTCGGGTCAGGATTGAAGTACAGCGTAACAAATCACCTAACGATATACCATTTATCAACAACTACACTCTATAAACAAATCTGCACTGTAGACTTTCATAATTTCTGTATCGCTTTCAACTCGTGTTTTGACAGACATATCTCCTGCGAGGCCAAAAGCCAGCTTAAATGGCTGTCGCCGAAAACTGCTAACACACGACATTATATTCAATGTTTCCCTGTGTCGCCAAGATGCCATGATGAGTATGTTAACCATGTTTTTCTTTTTATTGCAATACATATTGCGTGTTCTAAATTTCAATCTCAGAGTATGGTATCATTTGCTTTCAGATATGTATCGAACAGCAAGGTCTGCTATACGTTTAAGGACATTTTGGTGAAATTGTTTATGGTTTGGCACCAACATCTTGGTTTTGTCCCTAGCTTCACCATGTAGTTCTACTAAACATATCAAGTATTCCGTCTCCATTTAAACTGGCTGCCTATATAATCCAAATGATGTTTTAAGAAATGGTGTCCAACTTCATGCATTCAAAAAGGGATACCGGTGTTTACTCATTGTGATGACATTTTATGTAAAATAATCTACATTACCTTCCTACCTGACTGACAGTTATATTATTGTTTCCATTACCTACCTACCTAACTAATTGACATGTTTGTCAAGTTTTAAGTCTACCTTTATTGCTGATAACTTTTAAAGATTCCAGTTATCCGTATCAAGGGGTAAATAGCACTATTTATTATAACTTACATTCATTTCAATATTAATCTTAAGTTCATCAAAGTTGTCATTCTGATTGTCAAAGACATGACAAGCCATAGAATATGCGGTGTGTATTTAAACATTAATCGATTGTATTACATTTAACGTTGCAACAAAGCTCATGTAGATAACTCACACAGACAGAATTTGATGAAAGCAGGAGGTCTCTGGTGTTTTATTCATGTTCTATCATCTGAAGAAATAAAAGGAGACTTAGAATAGAAACACATATTTTAAAAATAGAACAAATCACATAAGCTATGTAAAAATGAATTTCAGTTGATTATTTGAATATAAGTATATCTAATTGAAGCTGTCAACATACACTTCATAGATCCATCCACAAGAGATACATTCGTATCGAGGTCGCTCGAAGAGCAAACATGTTAGAGATGTTTTATGTGTCTTTCATGGTTAGCGCCTTGAAGAGCACTCTTTAGCCGCTGGTTAAGAGCTTTCGCAAGAACTTTAGCTACAGGTATGTCTTTCAGTGCTGGCCATTCAAAATGACCGCAGCTATTATAGCGCCTGCAAGAAAATTACACACCAGAAGTTGCATAGGCTGCAGCAGCAGCAACAACAAAACAACAACATCAGTAGCTTTATACGTTACTGCAAAAGGCATAATAACAACATGAAACACAAATCGTTGTATAAGCATCATCACCAACAACAAAACCAACAGTAGCTGTATAAGATTCATCAACAAAAACAACGGTATCTGTATAAGCTGCATCAACAACAGCAAAAACAACAGTAGCTGTACAAGCTGCATCAACAACGAAAAAACAAAATATAGCTGTATAAACTGCATCAACAACAACAGAAACCAACAGTAGCTGTAAACGTTGCATCAACAACAACAACAACAAAAACAGTAGCTGTATAAGCTGCACCAACAACAACAAAACCAACAGTAGCTGTATAAGCTGTATCAACAACAAAAAACAACAGTTGCTGTATAAACTGCATTAACAAAAACAAAACAAACAGTAGCTGTATACGCTGCATCAACAGCAACAAAACAACAGTAGCTGTATAAGCTGAATCAACAACAACCAAAAAAAACATTAGCTGTATAAACTAATCAACAACAATAAAAACAACAGTAGCTGTATAAGTTGCATCTGAAAAGCAAGTACCATTATATTTTTATTATTATTTAACTATCTTGTTGAAATACACAACATTTGGAACAAATACAAAATATATAAAATATATATATATTCACTTGATACTTTATTTTGAAAAAAAAAGAAAAAGCGTCTAACTTCGAATAAACTATTGGGTAGGTGGAGATGACTGCCAACGCTTCCGGTGTACCTTAGTAGAGAATGGTTGTTCCCCGTATGAAAATACGCTGCCGATATTTTTTCTTTCTTGCAATTATCTATCGTTACCAACCTATCGTTACCAACCTGGTTATTGTTGTTACTATAACAACGGAGAAGACAATATGAATAGTGTAAATATAAGAACTGATTCGCAGATGTTTTTTGTTTCAATAATCAAAAATAACTTTTTACTTTAGTCGTTTTCACTTTTTTACATTTGTGTGTAAAGATTTTTTTTTTACATTTAGCGGCATTTTTATTTTACATTTAGGGTGAGCAGTTTTTACATTTGTGACAAAGTGTTTTTTACATTTGTGTCATTTTTTACATTTAGCGTTAGCGTTTTTTACATTTTTGACAGTGTTTACATTTACGGTAATTATTACATTTGAGGTTCTAACACCATACTAGGTTTAGAAATAAATGGCATTATCACATTTCCTGACATTTTTAAATAATTACTCTTTGGTGTAATATAGTGTTTTCATATATACTATAACTAAATGAATGGTAACTTCTCTTTCCGCCGTGTTATTATATCTTTAATTGATACTATTGTGAACCTTCCATTCACGCCTATATCCAGTAATCGTTTATTGTCGTCAAGTCACAAAGTAACACCTTAGCTTTCACGCATTCTCGCGTTTAATGAAAGGAAACCTGATCGATTTGCATTCAATATGTTGCCACACAGAGCTCGACACTACTCATTTTTTGTATTATCTTCGATGACGTAGTCTCGCGTAGTCAATGGATATTTATGTCGATATGTATTGTTCAATGGGCTATTATGGGACGTTATACAAGTGATTGCAATAAAGACCATTACCTTAATAAATATTTCCACAATTCCTTAAACAATTGATAATGTTTGTATAGCGCAACAGGCAGACTGAAGTCGATAAAATGAGATAAACGTCATAAAACACTCACGCTATGCGTACAAGCTAGAATCAATGTAAAAGAAAAACAAGAACCGTGGAAATTCCATTTGAAATGCGATTACAGTACAGGTAAACTAAATTTATTGAGCGGAAATCGTTTTTCCATTTTAGTAACAATGACCTTGACCTTGACCCCCAGTGACCCGCATGCAATCCCAAACTTCCTTTTGACATAAACTACATACACAGCAAGTTTCATTCTAATATCTCATTCCTTACGAAGTTATTGAGCGGAAATCGTTTTTCCATGTTTAGTAACAGTGACTCAGACCTTGATCTCAATGACCCCAAATGCAATCCCAAGCTTTATTTCCATATATAGTACCTAAACAGCAAGTTTTGCTTCAATATCTCATTCCTAATTAATGTTATTGAGCGGAAACCGTTTTACTATTTTTAGTAACAATGATCTCGACCTTCACCTCAGTGACCCCATATGCAAGCCTAAACTTTCTTTTCATATAATATACCTACACAGCAAGTTTGATTCTAGTATCTCATTCCTTGTTTAAGTAATTGCGCGGAAACCGTTTTTTCTATTTTTAGTAACAGTGACCTTGACCCCAGTTTTATTAAATGCAATCCCAAGCTTCCTTTTCATATAAGGTACCTACACAGCAAGTTGTCAGCCGCCACACTGCACTAAACCAACGCTAGTGTTAATGTTGATAAATACTGATAAGGTAGACCCTTTGGAAGCAACCAACACAACCAAGATAATTACGTAGCAGATTCGGTTTTATCCAATCGTGAACGCTCGGCCAATCCCGTCATTCATCGGGATCCCGCCTCGTGTGTATCACGGCGCTTCGGTATGTTCAAAATCTTCACATTCTGTTAGCCGGAAGGCAACGGCACAGAAAATAGTGCACTGTTGCTAAGCGGTTGCTACATAAACAATATGTCCGCTTGCCACACGTGTTGATGCATGATTTGCATTGCATGTTTAATTATTTACAATACAGATGAAGGTTTTATCACTGCTTTCACGTAAATAAACTATAGATGGAGCAATCGGCTAAATGGCATTGCAAAATGTTGAAGATAACTTTGACTTTTAATGCAAATTCGTTTTGGCGGGAATCTGACGCGCGTCACGCTAGTATGACGTAACCAATATGGAAACCTGCGTATTACATTCGAGTCATGCTGCAAAGCAGTGTACGAGATGTTGCGAATGGGTTTTATCGAGTATTTTCATGCGAGGTAATGTAAAACAGTAACACCTCATGCGCCTAGCATCGTATTAACGATATTCTACGTCAAAGACACCTATATTGGGCTCGTTGGCCCCAAAGGACCAGTAAAAATAAGACAACAAAACAGTGACTCCATTTTTCAAGCACTTACCTTGACCCTTCATAAGTTCGTCCAGTCTGTTTCGACGGGCAGTACTAAAGTAATTTGCAGCCTCCATGAAAGATACAGTAGATGCCGTATAGATTGTTTATAGTAAATTATCGTAAATCAAGACAGTTGCAGGTATTAGCAAATCAGCTTTTAATATAAAATATTAGAGTCAGCCTTCAGCTATTTTACGTAGTCATTTCTAATGGCAAATTGCATCCTTTATCTCATCCCGTTAGAAGTTGATGTCCCAATATAGACTTATAAGATGTTTTAACGGGACGTAAAATTCATTTCTATTATCTTACCGTTTGATTGACTATAGCTTGTTTTATTACAGCTCTTATTATCCTGTCATTTTAATTATATATAGGTTAGATTTAAAACAATGGCGTCTCGACCTGGTCCAGAGAGTAATTCAATCAAAGTACATGTATATAATATCTGCCTGAGGAGTATACAATAAATAATTTTAGTCCGAGATATTCGAAAGATGAGGGCCATATAAAAACAATGGCACTGCTTTTTAGCTCGACTATTCGAAGAATATTAAGAGCTATCCTACTCACCACGGCGTCGGCGTCGGCGTTGGCGTTGGCGTCGGCGTCGGCGTCCCCAGCTTCACCTTAAAGCTTTTGTGCAATAGATTTATAACTTCAATACTACAGAAGCTATTGCATTAAAACTTTATACTAATGTTTCCCATCAAATACTGCACCTTATCCAACAATCCACATAACTCTTTCTTGCATTTTGACTAAGTTATGGCCCTGTGATTGTCATCTTTTTACCTTAAGGTTTTTGTACAATAGATTTATAAATTCAAATCTACTCAAGCTGGTGCATTAAAACTTTATACTAATGTTTCCCATCAGATTCTGCACCTTATCCAACAATCCCCATAACTATTTCTTTCATTTTGACAAAGTTATGGCCCTTTGATTGTCTTGTCTTTACCCTACAGTTTTTGTGCAATATATTTATAACTTCAAAACGACTCAAGTTATTGCATTAAGATTTTAAACTAATTTTTCACATCAAATTCTGTACCTTATTCAATAATCCCCATAAATCTTCCATTCATTTTGACAAAACTATGGCCCCTGAATTGGTAAGAAATGTCATCGAAGTATATAGGGAAAACACTTCAAAATCTTCTTCTCCGAAACAAAAACGGCTGCAGCTTAGATATTTTGTATGTAGCGTCGTCTGGTAGTCCTCTACCAAGTTTGTTCAAATGGTGACCCTGGGGTCAAAATTGGACCTGCCCCGGTGGTCACAAGAGGTGAAACATGAGGATGTGGGTGGCCCCACAGAGTCATAACTTAGTAACCGTTGAGATCCTCACCCTATAACCATATATACACTTACTAGACATGAACAAACAGATACAACCATCCAACCAGCATAGACACCGGGTTGCTTCCCCATCCCTGGGGACATAGCCCCTCGGTCATAACTTGCAAACCATTGACATTCCCACCCTATAACCATATATACACTTACTGGGCACAAACAGACGGGTATAACTACTCAACCAGCATAGACCCCGGTCTCGTTCCCCACCCCTAGGGACATAGCCCCTCGGTCATAACTTAGTAACCGTTGAGATCCCCACCCTATAATCATATATACACTTACTGGCCATGAACAGACGGATGCAACCATCCAACCAGCATAGACCCCGGACTCCTTCCCCATCCCTGGTGACATAGACTCTGGGTCATAATTTGGAAACCACCATTAAGATCCCTACCCTATAACTATATATACACTTACTGGGCATGAACAGATGGATATAACCACCCAACCAGCATAGATCCCGGGCTCCTTCCCCACTCCTGGAGACATAGCCCCTCGGTCATAACTTGGAAACAATTGAGATCCCCACCCTATATCCATGTATACACTTACTGGGCATGAACAGAAGGATACAATCACTCAACCAGCATAGACCCCGATCTCCTTCTCCACCCCTGGTGATATAGCCTCTGGGTCATAACTTGTAAACCTTTGAGTTCCCTACCCTATAACCATATATACACTTACTGGGCATTAACAGACTGATGCAACCATCCAACCAGCGTAAACCCTAGGCTTCTTCCCCGCCTTTGTGGACCTAGCTCCTGGGTCAAACTGTACAAATAATTTGATATTTTTAGCTCAACTGTTCGAAGAATCTTATAGGGTCTACATGGTCTATAGGTCAAAGTTCATGGTCACAAATTGCATTTATGTGTTGATAATCAGGCTCTTAGCATCAGGTTAATGTTTACGTCCGCATTTCTTAACATGTAAATAACTTCAACATTTTTTATCCAATCATCATCAATACAATTTGCATTATGTATCCTTTGAAAGGTTTATTATCAAATTACCTCCGTATCATCACAGACAAATTGCGCTAATTTAATGAAAATTCCAATGTTTTCCTTCTTGACACATCCAGCTCATTCCTTTGTTTTCACCTTTTTTTCGGATGTTGTGCCGGGTGTATCATACTCACTCACTCACTCACGCACGCACGCACACGCGCGAACATAGTGCATTGTAGATCACCCTTCATAAAGAAATACATAACCGTTGCTATTCCTCATCCTGTTAACATAACATGTACATGTAACCTGAGTATTATAAAGTGTCCGATGTTGTTGTATAAATACATATGAAAAAGCTGTCTTAAAATGTATTTTTGACATCGACCGAGCTTTTCCAAATTATAGAAACGTTGTTAAAGCAAAAATGAAGACAATTACTGTCAAAGTCTGTACATTTGTAAATGGCTCGAAAAAAAGGAAAATCTAACAACGAATTTATAAGATGTAATTGTGTCACCACGTCTCATTTCCTCCTCACCAATCGTATTGAATTGTTTTTAATTGTAATATTATTTTTTTTAACATAGTCACGTATATTTGTTTGTGGTGGTTTACTAGTTTGAAAATGCAATAGCGCATTCTTTATTGGGTGTGTATGTTGGCTGATTTCTGCCATTTCTTCTTTTCGTTATTTCGCCGCGAAAAGACTACAGATCGAAAAGACGACAGAATGAAAAGACGTCAAATGGAGCGCGAAAAGACGGCAGACCAAAAAGACGAAATAAAGACAAAACAAAAAGACACCAACTCAAGGGCGAAAAGACGAAAAAAAGCCATGCGAAAAGACGAAAAAAAGACACTTCAGCGCAAAAAGACGCCATTTGATATTGTCGTCTTTTCGTTATTTCTTGTAGCCTTCTGTCGTCTTTTCGCTTCTAATCTCTCGTCTTTTCGTTCTTTCGTTCTTTCGTCTTTTCGTTCTGTCGTATTATCGCGGCGAAATAACGAAAAGGCAAAATATGTCAGAAATTAACCACCATAGGTTTGATGTGCTTATACATGTTATATGTACGTGGCCATGATTATATACCATAACATCAACCATAACATTGTTATATTTCCGTGAAATCTGAAACGGAAATTCTGACGTATTATACGATATGACAGTGTACGTCGAATTTTTGTCTTGTTGTTTTGTTTTGTATTCTCTAATAAGAATTAAACAACAGAATCGTTTATATTCTTGCTCCTGTTATTTGCTAATAATTGCATATGAAAATCATTCTACGACTATTAAAAATGTATATATTGTATGATCACATGGGCATATTACTTGCTGATATTAGAATAAAGTGCTTTTATATGAAACAGCCTTTGAACGTAATAAAGCGGGAATTAAATTACTCTCTTGTGCTATCTGTAGACAATAATTGCTGCAGGAATGCATATCGTGGAAAATCAGAATATACATCAAAGGTGATAGATAATTTCTACATTATCTCACAGTCTTGCAGACTTGCCAGTATAAATCGATACAGTACATGTTTGCATCTTTCGAGTTCTATTACAGTTTTGTTTCATAAGAAATACATATTAACAGTGATTTAAGAACTCTCTGATATTAGATGGCCCGTATCGTTCTACTAGTTTACGGCTGTACGGTATTCAGGTAGCGTATGAGTGTAGCGGTTGGTATTGTACGTGGGGCATTGTGGTGGGTTACAGGTGAATAATTATTAAAAATTAGTTCAAGGGCCATAGCTCTGTGCTTTTGCTAGACTGACATAGCTAGTTTATTACGTAGTCCACGCTTTCTGCTATGATCACGGTAACTTCCTTAACTAACATTTTAAAAATCTAGAGGCCACAGAGGACCTGTATCATCATAATCTCTCCCAGAGGCCATACATTGACCTCTTTCAACGTCTAAGAAAGTAGCCTGCGATCACATGATAATCTGTCAAATGACCATAACTAAAATATCAAAGTGGCGAACAGAACTTCAACACCGTGACACCACCAACTATCGGCTGCTGATTAACACGTAAAAAGTCGTAAGAAACACGACTTATTTTCTACATGTTGATATATATTTTAAGTTAGTAATTTAATTTAAGATATGTTTTTAAGAGCTATGTGATAATGGAAAGTGCTGGTAAGCAAACTGCTGTTCTGTAACCCTATGGGAACGATTTGGTGGTGCCTATTTCAAATGATTTGACGGCGGAATGATATGCCAAAGTACAAACCTTTATTCTACCGCAGTATAATTCCGAGCATAATTTACTGTATATTTAAAACTGTTTTAAACTGTACATTAAAAAACATTGTTTTCTTTTTTTAATTTAAGCGTTTCATATAAAGTTAATTCAGAAAAATAATAGTGCAATCAAGAAAGTTTGCATTTCCATTGTTTTTCATCGTTTGCCAAGGTTCTTGGTATTTGATGAGACGTTGACAGAGGTGTATGTGTATGCAAGGAACGACAACTCTGGGTAGAGATTGGTATCATCACTGTTCTAGTTAAAGACATTTTGTCGGTATCCCAACAAGTTCACGTTGTGTCGGTGTACTAACTGTGTATATCTTGTCGCAGATTTGTTATTGTATTTTTTATGAAAGATAATTCATGTTGAGTCTGTCAGCAGATACTCAGATGTCATCGACTATTTTAAGAACAGCTCGCGGTGGTATCTTGTTGCTATATTAAACAACTGTTTCGTTTTTTCTAGAGCTTGCTGTGGAGCTGAGGACGTCATAACCTTATTATAACTTATAATCTAGTCCTTCAGGGCTACCGTTGCCCTATAATTGCTGAAATTGCTTTGCTAAATATTATTATCGTAGCACGGATCTCTTTTGAATATGGAATTAATTTGAGATTTACTCTGAAGCAAGGACTATCAGAACCCGAGTTCGTAAGATCACTTTCATACAATCATTATTAAAAGTGTTAGAAAGACTGAAAAGGTGATCCCTTGGAAACAACACACAGACAAGAGAATAAAGTATTGGTCTTTATTAATTGAGTCTGTTTATGAGAGGTAATATAAGTGCAACAACTCTCATGCCCACTAGCACAGGCTTAAGTGATATTCTATTTTAAAGCTACAACAAATGTGCTTGCTGATCCCAAAGGACCAGTGATAACACTATTGATTTGTAGTCGGGGCGAGTTTTACAACCGCCACACAGCACTATACAAACGCTAATGTGCATGTCTATAAATACTAAAAACGGTATCCCTTTGAAGCAACCAACACAAACAAGAGTGTAAAGTAGCAGACTTGTTTTTTATTGAGTCTGTTCATGCGAGGAAATATAAATTGAAACACATATCACGCCCACTAGCACCGGCTTAAGCGGTATTCTACATTAAAGCCACAAAGAATAGACTTGCTGATCCCAAAGGACAAATAAGCAATAACTCAACTGATTTTTAGTCGGGGTGACCTTTTATAACCGCCACACAGCACTGAACAAACGCTAAATAAATACTGAGCATGGGATCCCTTGACAGTAGCACACACAGTAAGAGAGTAAAATAGCAGACGTGGTTTTAGTGCGTCTGTTCATGAGATGTAAAATAGGTACAATATCTCTCACGCACACTAGCACCGCCATCTCTCACGCACACTAGCACCGCCATCTCTCACGCACACTAGCACCGCCATCTCTCACGCACACTAGCACCGCCATCTCTCACGCACACTAGCACCGCCATCTCTCACGCACACTAGCACCACCATCTCTCACGCACACTAGCACCGCCATCTCTCACGCACACTAGCACCGCCATCTCTCACGCACACTAGCACCGCCATCTCTCACGCACACTAGCACCACCATCTCTCACGCACACAAGCACCGCCATCTCTCACGCACACTAGCACCGCCATCTCTCACGCACACTAGCACCGCCATAAGCGGTAGTCTATTTTAAAGTCACAATGAATGTGCTTGATTTGATGACCCTAAAGGACAAGGAAGTAGTAACACTATTGATATGTAATCGGGGCGACATTTTACGACCGTTTTATGACAAAATATTAGAAATTCACAAAACAATGTAATCAACGACTAGGCAGAAGTCAGATCAAAATAAGAACTAAAGAATACACCGTTAATGGCACGACATGACAAGATATAAGATAAAGATTACACGTAATCATGGTAATCATCCCTTCCAGGATATTCATTTTATTTATTAATGATTTATGCTTGATGCTATTTACATAAAAACATGTGATATAAATTACAATAATAAATAACTTTTACAAATGGATTGGACCACGAGTTATCATAACATCAGTTACGGTCCTTTCCAAATAGGCAGAGTTCAACAAAATGGTTATATCAATATCTAGTTAAAACAAAGCAAAGACTAATTTTTTTTAATAATAGAACCCGGAAGGAAAAAAAACTACAACATTAAACACGAGGTGTATCTAGTAAATGATTGTTATAAAGATCTGCATTTACATTACTACACTTGTTTCTAATACGTGTATGAATAACTGCTAATTACCTGTCACCTTACAAGAAGAACTTAGGTACAACAGGGGGTTTGAAAAGCGTCATAAGTTTGGTTTTAAATATTGAACTTGTTGTGGAGTCTCGAATTGTCCTGTCTAACTCGTTCCAAAGTTTAAGAGATTATGGTAGTATCGATCTAAAATAAATCTCTGTACGACGTGACAGTGTGACGAAGTCATTATTGTTTCGTGGGTTATAGGGGTTTATTTCATTAACTAAAAATGGAAATATTTCATTTAAATATAGTGGTAAGTCGCCATGTTTTTCTTTATAAACCAAAATTATATATTTGGATAGTTCTGCGATTTGCAAGTGATACCCACCTGATTTCCTTCAGTAAATTTTCAATTGAAACATAACGTGTGAGCCCGGTAACTACTCTCGCTGCCTCATATTGTATTCTGTCTAAAGTATCTTTCTCATAGTTAATACAATTGTCCCATACTATTGATGCATATTCTAAAATAGGTCATAAATATGAAATGTATATTTGGTTGAAAGTTGGTCGTCTTAACTTAAATTTAATCATTCTCATCGAGCCTAAGACTTTGTTAGAAGAACATACAATATTTGATATATGCTCATGCCAAGATACATCACGACTGAGTGTGACTCCAAGATGTTTATGGTGTTCAACAAAATTTAACAGAGTAGAATCAAAATACAAATTGGGTTGAATGGTATTTGAAAGACAGAATAACATGGCTTTAGTTGTTGACGGATTACATCTAACAAGCCATTGTTTTGACAAATCCAGGATTTTCTTCTGGTCATTATTTAAAGCATTTTCCAAATAACTAGAGTCCGACGTGGATATAGCTAAAGCACTATCATCAACGAATAATCGAGTAGTGCTAAGAAGTGTTTGCAATGTTATTAACGTATATTAAAAATAAAAGTGGTCCAAGTATCGAGCCTTGAGGAACACCGGCAATGATGGTTTTAACATCACCCGACAAAAACTTTCTGACTACGATCTTATTCTCTTAATTGTGTTTGTTGCTCCCAAAGGATCACCTTTATCAGTATTTATTAACATTCACACTAGCGAACGTTTAGTATAGGTGGCTTTGAAGTAGAATACCGCTTAAGCCGGTGCTAGGGGGCGTGAGAGGTGTTGCTTCTTTCATTACTTCTCATGAACAGACTCAATAAAACCGAGCCTGCTGCTTTATTCTCTTAATTGTGTTTGTTGCTCCCAAAGGATCACCTTTATCAGTATTTATTCTAAATAGTAGATAACCAGTTGAGTAAGTTTCCTGATATACCATACTTCTGGAGTTTAAAAATAAGTCATCGATGCCAATCCCTATCAAATGCTTTATAAATATCACAAAATATCCTGCAAATTAATTTCTTTTCGTCAAAGGCTTTACAAATTTGGTTGTATATATCAATCAAATGGAATACCGTGGAATGACCGGGTAAGAACCTGACTGTTTCTTTTTATAAATTAAGTTATTGGAATTCAAGAAATTATACAAATATTTAAACACTACACGTTCCATCACTTTTCCAACATAACATATCAAAGAGATTGGTTTATTAATTCGAGGAAATATCCGTTTCACCATTTTTGACTCGCCCACGATAGTGGGTAGCGAGACATAGCAGTCACTTTTCTCGACGTAAAATTACCAAGGTCTAGGTCATCTTTTGCTTTATTTTTCCAAACTTTAACCTTGGTTAGGTAACTTAACCTTGGTTAGGTAACTTAACCTCGGATAACTTTATGTGATTGCCTCACTTTATATATTTTATATTTAGTCATATGTACTGTTGACATTTTTGGGCATCGATGAACGACAAAAAATACCGCAGTCAAGGTCATGTTTTGCGTTATTTACCCTAAACATCAGTTTGGTTAGGTAAGTTAACCTCAGTTAACCTTTCCTGATAACTTTAATATTTTTGTTTGATTATGTATTGAAATATGTATTGTTGGCATTGGTGGACATCACTGAACGACGAAAAATACAAAGGTCAAGGTTATATTTTTCGTTATTTTCCCCCAAACTTAACCTTGTTTAGGTAACTTAAACTCAATAACTTAACTCTGTATGATTACCTCGCTTTTATTTGTTTGATACTTAGTCATTTGAAGTGTTGTCTTTGGTGGACATCATTTAAGCCCTTTAATAAACTATTTCATATGCCGTTTGCCGAGGTGGGCGAGACACTCTCAGACCGAGGTCTTGTTAAATAAGGGCATAACGTTTGCTAATTTCCAACAACTTGGATACACATTTTCTTGTATAGATCGGCTAAACAAAAAAAAAGTTTGCACGTTTACACGTCGTCTTCGAGGTATCTTTTAACATACGGTGGGTGATCTCATCGGGTGCGCTAGCTTTATTTATAAATAAGTTAGACACAGCATCTAATATATTGGTTTCTGTTATAGAAATATCATGAATGGAACTATTTGTCTTCCTTCTATTCATTTTTAAATTATTTTGTTCTTTGTTTCTCTGTGTGTTTGTGGTTGACTGTCGCCCATGAATGCTGCTTTTCCTGTTCGATTTTTATATCTATATTAAGTCATGTTAGTAAGATATTGATATATAGTAGTCATTTAATGTGTTTGTCTTCTCTAAGTCAGACACAGAGTATCTACCGTAATTATATTTTAAAGGTGGTATCGCGTCGCAGCTTTTTGAATTTTCTTTAATTAACAAGTTAATAGTTCCCAATAGTTTCTTGGATTGTTCGATCTATCTCATATCTGACATTAAACTCAATGTTGTTAAACAATCATTCTTCGGGATTTTTTTTTTGATTTTATTCACTTTGTTTCGAAGGTTTTTAAATATTTTCCAATCCGAGGACTTTATTGTACTAAGAGCAATACGTTTCTACGAGAAGTTCGTCTAATTTCAGAATTATACCACGGCCTATCATTTGGACGGATCGTCACTAGGTTAGTTGGAATGCATTCCTTTGCGATATTAATGAATCTAGATGTAAACGTGTTGGTAGCATCATCAGTTGTTCCAGCTTGTAAAAAATACCAATAAGTAGATCTGTTATGGAATTTATCGAAATCATCACGTTTGTAATAATTTATTCCAGATTTGTCTCTTATATGGGATATGTTTTTGAACATGTTGAAGGTCGCTATTAATAAATGCAAATGTACAGAAATGATCGCTGATGAGTTTCAAATATGCCAGATTTATGACAGGTTATGTTGTTTGCAACAGCTATTGGATCAATTAACGTACTAGAATTATTAGTTACGCGTGTTGGTATGGTGATAACATTTTTCAAATTGTTGAAAAAAAGTAAATCCCGAAATTTGTGATTTATAG